>BOSO01007226.1:0-36656 GCA_018403395.1 Gorsachius goisagi | reverse complement strand
ATATTGAAATCCACTGGTGCTTGGGAAATGGAATAGCTAGGAGCTCTTTCTGCGGTAACACAGAGCCAGCCAGAGCAGGAATGGCTCATTCCATTGTCTGCTGAACATGCTGATCATAATTGCAATAGCTCAGAGGAGCATGAAATGCCCTAGTACCCTTGCTGTATGTGTGTGGCCCTCTCCAGGATGGGAGCGGCAGAGGCTGCCCTTTACCTCAGGGCTGCTGCAGTCATTGGCAGTTAATTGCCTTGCTTCTTGGGACCTCAGTATATGTTTTTTAGCATGGAAGCCTTCAGTGGGAGCAGGGGAATGTTTGCATGGTTGGGGTTGAGGAATGCTGGTGGCAAAACTGGGGGTGAATCCTCTGAGGAGGAGAGTGAGCCTAGGCAGAGAGCTGGCCTCTGTCCTTGAGGATCTGTGGGAGATGGTGGCTATTCTGCCTCTGGCAGCCAGGCCCCTCCCTTGCCACATGTCAACTGGTGAGGAAAAGACAAAGGGAGAAAAGGCCTTTGTGGCCAAAACCCACACCAGAAAATTGGCAATGCAGCAGCAAGCAAGTAGATTCACCATGCCAGAAGTGGGAGGGGGAAGAGTAAACCAGTGCCTGAGGCTTCTTGGAGGAACATCAGAGCAATGCTGATGGCCACCAGGCAGGAACATCAGAGCAATGCTGAGGGCCACCAGCCGCTAAAGCTGATGTATCTCTCCTCATTTCTTGGAGCATGCAAACACAGAAATTCTTCAGAGTGTGTTGGGAGGGGAGGGGGCGCTGGTCTTGATGCTGGGAGCAGCTATGCAATTTCTGCTCAGGGCACGTTCCTCTGGAGGGAGCTGTGTGACACGCTTGTGGTGAGGAATGGGGTCCTTTTTGCACCTCCCTATCTTTTCTGAAGAAGGTAAATGTTGGGGAAGTGGATACTGTTATCCCATGTGCCCCAGGTGCCTTGTGTGCTTGGACTCTGTGTCCCGTCCCGAGCTGGGGCTTGGTGCTCTCAGGCACTAATTCTGAATAACCCTGATCACATCACAAAAGTGCAGCGTGTGTGGTTTCCTCACCTTCAAAACAGCCGTGGTGATCTCTTGCTCCACCTTAAAGGCTGCTCCAGAAAGCTCAATGTGCGACCTTGCCCATCTTCCTGTCTTGCCTCAGGGTGCTGGGTGTTTCAGAGATGCAGAAACACAACTTGGGGGCAAGGCCAAAAGCGATGCATCCAAAGTGTCCAAGTGGTGCTGTGTGTGGAGCACAAAGAGTTTCTTCGTGTGATTTGGGAGTTAGATGCTCTAGAGCCTTTTTGCGGTGGTTGGGTTTCAGAGGGGTTGTAGGAGGGAAGGAGAGGGAAGTCCTGTTTGGAGCGGTGCGCCATGCCAAGGGGACTGCAGCTCAAAGCTGGAGGACAGTGTGTGACTCCCTTATTCTGGGGTCACACAGCAGCTTGCTCTTCTCCGCGGGACATAGTACCTGGTGGAGTGACCATGGGCAGAAGGTGACTTGCACTTGCCCCCACCCCAGGAATTTGTTCTGGAGCTGGAATGGCTACTGTTGAAGAAATGTACGGTTCGTCTGCAAAATCTGCTGAAGCGTGGAGCATGAACTGTGGGTTGGGTTCCCTTCTGCAGCCTGTGGGCAGCCTGGCACGGTAGCCGGGACGGCGCTGGATTACCTCTTTATAACCCCGCTGGGATGTTAAGAGTGACCTCAACAGCACTTCAGCGTTTGTTATTTTGCTGCCAGGTGGTTTAGAAGAATCTCTCTTTTAGTTTGTGTCCCTGGCCCTAATAACTTCCCAGCCCTTCTCAAGTGTCAGCTGAAATCTCCAACGGCCTCTGAAGGCTTCCAGTTCCTCATGGAAGCTGTGTTTCCACATTTAAAAAAAAAAAAAGGCATATGGAAAAACTGAGAACAGAACTGTTAGATCCTACACAGAGTTAACCATCAGGATTGTTTGCTGCACTATTGATTTCTCCATTTGATCGATTAAAGCTTGATTTTGTAATGTAAATTACTGACTCAGCCCTAGCCCGCTGTCTTTGTTATGCACAGGGCGCACATGTGCAGTTGGGCTACCCCAGGACGTATTGGATCAAGGATACGAGCTCCCACGA
Organism: Gorsachius goisagi; assembly: GCA_018403395.1. Lineage (NCBI taxonomy): Eukaryota > Metazoa > Chordata > Aves > Pelecaniformes > Ardeidae > Gorsachius > Gorsachius goisagi. Next base: position 34,553 of record BOSO01007226.1, on the reverse strand, counting down.
GCAAGTCAGCGTATTAAGTGTTCGCCGGACACATCACAGTTCATACCAGGCTGTGGCTTAAAATGTTTCTTGTTTGCCGCTTCCCCTTGTTTTAAGATGGATTTGAGAATCTTTGTTGTCGTGTATGTGTGTGTGTCCCCCAGCTGCTCACAAACAAGTTCCAGCTGTTCAGGAGGAAGCTGCTTCCGAATATAAAGTTCCTGCAAAAATGAACGTGCTAGTGCAGCCGCTGCTCCAAAAAGGAAAAGCAGAGCCCAGCAGTTCCCTGTGTGCTCCCCCTTCCACGGCCTACGCCTGCACTTTTCACGCTTGGCTCTGCAGCTAGGCCGCCTTCGGCACCTGCGCGTTACTCGTGCTTGCGCCCCAGGGCTCGCACGGAGAGATGCGAGGCTTTGACGTGGGCTGCCACGCTGGGGTTTCCATGCATGATGGCTTTCGCTGGCTAGGCTGCGATTCCGCACACATGCACGCACAAAAATACAATTGGGATTACAGGGAGGATCAAAACCAGACTGGGAGCCAAAAAGGTCAGACAGCTGGGGGGAAAATAGGAGGGCAGCGCAAAGGAGGCGTGGCTGTGGTATGTGTGAGCTGTGTGATGATGTGCACTGTATTTATGGCTTTTATGTAGTGTATCGAGCTCAAGGCCGTACCCAGTGCAGTCCCAGTGCTGCTGGGGAAAAAAGTTGCTGGGAAAGTGACAAGAGCTTTTGGGGACTAACGGAGCTGAATAACTGGGGTTGTTTGGCAAAGACAGGGCTGGAAAGTGAATGGCAGAGTGCTTTCAACTGGTAAACAAAAAGTGAGATTAAGCTTTTTTTAAGCGCTCACCAGGACCGGGAAGAGAAGGGAGTTGGGTTGTAGCAGGGGCAATGGAGGAGAGATGTTGAGCGCATTTCGCTAGGCATAGCGAGGCTCAGGCAGGGCTAGAGCTTGGCAGGTAAAGCCCGGGTTAGACGAACCTCTCTGGGGGTTGCTCCGTTGGAGCTGTGCTGGGGACGCGGCGACGTTGGACTGCCTCAGCGCTTGCAGGTGACCCCGCTGCTTTGGGAGGTGGTTTAGGGTTCGAGTTAACTAATGCCTGCGGGCCGCCGGGGCAGACCCTCGGCGGGCGGTGAGGAAGGTCCCGGGGAGGAAGGGCAGGGAAGGGGGCAAGGCGGGGCGATGGCCGCTGCCCGCTGCCCCCTCCCCAAGCCCAGCCTCCCCCCAGCCCCGGGGCCGCCAAGCCCGGCCCGGCCCGGCCCGGCCCGGCCCGGCCGGGTCGATCGCCCGCCCGCTGACACCGACACGTGGATGCCCGCACCCGTGCGCGCCATGACCCCCCGCCTCCGCCAGCCACTCAGAGGGCGATATTCAAAGCGCTGCTCGGTGGCAGCCAATGAGAGGGGGAAGGGGCGGGGCCTCGCTCCCCGCGGTTCCCACGGCGAGCTTCATTGAGGGGGGAGCTCGGCGGGCGGCGAGGTGCTGGGAGCCATAGGGAAGCTGAGGTACTGAGGGTACTGGGAGTACTGGGCATGGCTGGCTGCATGCATGCATGCTAGAGGCCCTGGGGACTGTAGCATTATCCTGGCAGTAGGCCCCAAGCATCCCATGGGATGTAGGGAGCAATGATTTACCCATCAAGCAGTGGGGTGCTGCGGGCTCTGGCCACGGGTGGCGCTCCATGGCCAAGGGTGGGCCGTGATGTCGGGGTGTTCCGTGCTCCATCCCTGGCAGGTGAGTGCTTAGGTTCTTGTCCGGCATTTGGCATGAATGAGTCAAGAAAACATGCCCCAGTGCGAGCAGGGAGTCTGCAAGGTTGGCACTAGTGCAACTTGCTGTATTGCAAATGAGTGCACTGACAAACAAAAAGTATAGCTTGGTTTTGTCATTGACAGTTGGCCCTGGGTGTTTTGGGGAGCAGTCATAGCCTTGATCAGCTGCTCTGACTCAAGTGTCCATGTTTAGGGGAGCAGTGGCATATTCACATCAGGGATGCTGATCCCACACTGATTTCTTGTCCTTCTGTCAGTGCCTCCTCCGGACAAATTAAGCAGAGTCCTTGCGGCACAGATCACATCCTCAAATCCAAGGACTTGCCGTCAAACCCTGCGGACAGAGGAGGTGGGCAGGATGCTTGTGAAAAGCAAGGACAGAAGTGTGGAGCCTAGCTGTTGTGCTAGCAACGCTTGTTGCCCTTCACAGTTTTGCAATTGACTGTCCTACGGGTTTCAGAAATTTTAGTGGGGTCAACAAGTTTGGGAGGAGCCTCAGTGGGTTTCCAAATTTCCTAAGCTGCTTGTAGCTATCCCTGTATGAGCAACATAGTCAAGAAGAAAGGTTTCCTTTTTGTGCCTTTTAAGAGAGCTTGAAGGAAGAAAACTTTCATCAAACAAAATAGCATGATATTCCTTCTTTTTGCATGGACTGACAAACTGGGGGGTGTCAGCAGTCATCTGAAGGAGCAGTGTAGTGCCCCCTTCTAAAAGAAGTCCCTGCTGGAGCATACCCTTTTATTATTATAACTTAATTTATCGTAATTATATGGATCATACTGATCTTGCACCTGGGTGCCCTTTGATTCCAGTATTGCCAGCTCAGAGCAGCAAACTTCTGATTGGGAATAACATTGCTGCTTCCACAGGATCCTGAGGCTGGGGGACCCTAAGCTCCGGTCTTCTGCTGCTGTTCCTTCCTCCTTTTCCTCCTGGCTGTCCCCTGCCAGCAGCCCATCAGCCGAAGATCTTTGTCCCTGCTATGGACGATGTCTGGTTCGGTAGATGATGTGCCCTGCATGAACTTTGAAGCCAATATATTTGCAAAGAGCCTGTGCCAGCACTGTTTCCGAGCCGCAGGGGCTCACCAGCATGCTATCCAGGTGAGCACCTCCATCCCACCTGGAGGCTATGAATACTTTATTAAGGGCCCCTTTGTTCCATGCTGGCACTCCATGTGCCTTTGTAGAGATGGAAATCCCTAACACAAAGGCTCAGCTGGGCTTTCTAAGATGTCTTTGGGGAAAAAGCTGCATGGGAGAATAGTCTTCCCAGGCATGGGAATCCATCATTTAACTGAGCCCAGGCCAGAGCTGGGAGCCACCTTGGCAGGAAAGGGCTGGACACTGGGTATGAGGGGCTTGATAGATCCTGGAAGGGAAAGCAGGGGTGTCAACAAATGCAAAGCTACAAGGAGGGAAGGGGGGACTGGCAGAGCAGGGACCCACCCCGGATTAATCTCTGCTTGATGCTTGCTGGCATTTACAGCCTGCCTCACCTAAAGTATGGTCCTGGTGGATGTCCCTGTGGCCCCCAGCTGTCGGCTTAGGGCCTGGGCTGAGTCCTGTCCCAGGGGCACCTGCAGTGAGCTGTTTCTGGAGGGGAAGGCAGGAAGGGGATAAATCTCACGGGACTTTGGGCTCCAGATACCTCGATCCAACACAGTCCTTCAGCACAGGGCTGGACGCACAAGCGGCTTGGCTGCCTCCAACCAGGCAACAGTTGGTTTCATGTTCACGGAGGGTTTCATGTTGTTCGCTGTCCTCCAGGAGCGACTGGCCTGGGATGATGAAATAGTAATGAGCTTCCCTCTCTTTCTCACCCCCTTCCTCTCTCCTCCTGGCCCCAGGCCCTCTAAGGTTACCTCAGTCCTTTGCCTGCGATCTGCTCAGAGCTGTCACCTCTGAGCGAATCCCGGCGTGGATGAGATGCTGGAGGGAAGGCAACGCGGACAGCCAGCTCCCCAGAGCCTCCCCTCCTGCTGCTCATAAGCCCCGCAGGTAATGGAGCTGGGGAGGATGCTGAGATGCCTGCAAGCCCTGACAGAGAGAGGCTGGGGCTGCAGCCTTCCCTGCAAAAATTGCCCTCCCTCTTGGCTCTGTTGCCTCTCCCCAGGCTATCTGGGTGGCAAGGAAGAGTGGCCACCAGCAGCGTCAATGCCAATGTGGGTTTGGTTTCCCTGAGCCCTCGTCCACACGTGCTGTGTCTGGGATGCCTGCAGCATTCAGCATCAAATAGGAGCATGCTAGTTCTCTCTGGCCTCCTGTAGTAGGGGAAAAATCTCAACAGTGGGCTGGGCGAGGCATCAAGAGTTCCAGAGGCTCTCGGAGGAAGGAGAAGAAGTGGGCGTTTCCGAAGAGCAGCCTTCCTCCTCATCCTCAACGTGCTGACGGCACCATTGCATCCCCTTCTTCCTCGCAGGAGCATGTAGTGGAGGTCGCAGGGCATGATGCCAGCAGTGACGCAGACCCAGGCGGGCCCTGGGACGCACTCCGCATTTTAGCCCCTCAGTGCGAGGTATATGTGTGCGTGGGCCCAGCGGAGGGGACAGAGCGGTGAGTACCAGCTGGGAGCCACGCTGCTCCAACGGGCCCCCTTGGTGTGAAAAACAGAGGAGGGGGAGCAGGAAGCCAAGCAGGGGGAAATCAGATGCCTTCTCCCTGATGCTCTGCACATGGGTGCCTGGGAAAAAGGGCTGAGCAACCCCCATGCCATGCCCTCTAACTGGCTTCCTCTTGGCTGTCCTGAGAGAGGTCAGGGGGCCAGCAAAAGAGTCTCCTTCCTTCTCACTGCCTCTAGAGCAAGGCTGGTGGCCCCAGGATGGGCTCTGCCAGCCTGTGCCAGTCCAGTAGAGAGAGAGCTAGCATGGCTTGGGCTGCCAGTGCTGCCGCCTGCCCCTGAGCCTTGTGGGCTGTGCTGACCATCAGCTGTCCTCTCTCCCTGCCCCACAGCTGGCACGAGAGCAGGGGATATCCTCCACTCAGCCCCGGAGCTGAGGGTGAGCACAGAGAAACCGGCACCGACCCCAGCGCCCGTGCCGAAGCCAACTCCACGCTCACCAGGGTGAGATGGGGATCTCTTGTGGTTTGGGTTACTTTGTTCTCCCCAGCCCCCTCAGCCTTCAGTGCCATTTCTGCTGGGCCCATTCAGAAGGTCCCGAGATGGAAGGGGGAATCAGCTGAGAACCTTAGTCCCCATAAGGGAGACTCTCCCCCTAAAGAGCACATGAGATTTGCTCCTGGATTCCCCCATGCAGACTTTCCTATGTTGATTCTTGCCACGCCCATTGATGTTGGGCTGGGGTCATCTTATGCTCACCCAGCTCCTCTCCTGGTTCCTTTTTACCAGAAACTTTGGGATGAATGGGCTGTAACTTCTCATATATGCTCTTGCCTCCTTCCAGCCCACAAAAGTTACCGGTCCCCATTGCAGAGATCTGCCCTATCTTATTTCCCAGGACAGGGAAATGACACGGCTGTGGGACAACACTTTGGGATCAGGCAAATGGGACATGATGAGCTACACAGGCCACAAGGAGGAGGTGTGGCCACAAGCCCCGAAGGCAGGCAGACTCAGGTGGGCTCAGCCCGTTCCCTCTGGATCCTGGGTGAGAACTGAGGCCCAGGGCTTTAGGAAAGAAATCTGCCCACTGAAAGCAGGTACACTTGGTTTGCTCCCGTGTGAGATCCTCATTCTGGTTTGCTTTCTGCCCGAGAGTCTCTGAAGTTCATGGCAGATCTCTGTTTAGGTTTAGCATCTCCTTTACCCAGTTCTGGTCCCAGGAGGCATTTGATGCCTCTGTGGGCACCATGCAAAGGGATGAGGCCCAAAGTCCATGAGATGGCATCTCTGTGTGTGCTGACCATGAACTGTGGGTCTCCTGGGTGTTCTCTGTCTGCATGGTTTGGCATGCCTTCAGCTCACAGTGCTGTGTCCCAGTGCTCCCACTCCACCTGGAGGGAGTCTGGGTTTTATCTCTGCCCTCCTGGACCGTTTCTAGCTCTCCTCCGAAGACCTGCTTTGCCGTGGACGTGGTGGCATCCCGCGTTGCTCACGCATCCCCCAGTAATGGACTTCTCCCCGTCCCAGAGCAGCGCCATCTCGCCAGCCAGAAGCCTGAGGAGAGCTGGCCGAAGCACCGCATAGAGAGCAGCTATTTCTCCCTGGAGCGCCGGAAAACCGACCCTCCTTGGGCATCCACCCCACTGCATGCCCCTTCTGGCTCCTCACCGGCCCGCAGCGACCCAGTGGGCAGTGGCAGGCGCCTCACTGGCTCCCGGGTTCGGGAGCCCCACGAGCACCCTGGCAGCAGGGGTGCAGAGGGGCGGCACGGGCTGGAGAGGCAGGAGTACACGGTGCTGGCGGACCTGCCCAAGCCCAAGCGCCTCAGCCAGCGGGATGCTGTTGACCGCTGCAGCTCCCGCACACTCAGCCCTGGCCGGGTGGAGGTGGAGAGGATATTTGGCTGCGAGCGCAGGTGAGAAGCAACAGACCTCTGTGGTGGTCAGAGGTGGGGGATTGCCCCCCTATGCTGTTAGAGGGGCCCCCACCTCTGAATCACCATAACTCGGGGAGAGAGCAGGGCTAGATTGCAAAGCTCAATTTTCAGCTGTGCTTAAGTTTCCCTTAAAGCAAGGGTTGGGTTTAGGCTCAGCGCCTCCCAACCTGGGGAGCTCCCCCAACTGCAGCATGCAGGCAGCAGAGGCCCTTGGAAAAGTGGAGTGAAGCTGCACTGCTGGAAGTGGAAGGAGTAGCCCACCCTCCTCATCCTCCCAGCCGCCTCCTGGAAGCGACAGGATGTGCTGCAGAGTGGGGCAAGCCACAGAAAGGGGGAAGGAGAGAGGTGGTCCCTGCTTCCAGAGCCAGCAGCTCCCCAGGGATCCAGGGTCTGCAGTAGGAGCTTCTCAGGAAAGGACAGGGGATGCTGAGAAGTCCCCAGGGCTGCTTAGGCCTTGGCTGGAGAACTGCGAGTGGCTCCAATGTTGGTGGCACAGGGCAGAAGGGGACATAAATGGGGACCAGGGAAGTATCCTGGGGCAGGTGGGTGGGATGTGAAGAAGCAGAGGGAGGGAAGTTTAAGGAATAGTGTGTGAGGAAGACATGAGTGAGGCAACATAACACGAAAGCTGGGGTGGTTGAAGCAATGGGGACAGGGCAAGGGAGATACTATGGTGCACAAGGTGCTGGGGTTGGTGGAGGTCTGTGGGATCAGGCTCCGCAGGAGCAGGGTCCATGTGGGCTCTGCCTCCAGGCTGAGCCTGGCAGCAGCTGAACAGACTGTGTGTGCCCACAGGAAATCAGAGACCCTGGAGGCTTTCCAGGCCCTGGAGGAAGGCCGTGTGGACCGGCTCGATGGCAAGACCCCAGTGCCGCCCAGCAAAGGCCGCCTAGTTCGGAGACAGTCCAGCCCCAGCCTGCCCAGGGAGGTGAGGCTTGCCTGCGTGATGGAACCCCAACCCAAATCCCCAAGCTGGATTGCCTTTCCCTACCACATTTTTGTTTTATTTCTGCTGCATGCTTCTCTCTTCCGTTCCCGTGCCCCGCTTCCCTATATTTCTGTCCCTCCCCCTGCCACAGGCCAGGACTCTGCTCTGCTCTGCTTGCGCCTTTGGGTGCAAGAGGCTCCTTTTCGGTACGCGCTGGCTCCATGCACGAGGATGCAATTGCTGTCTGGGGAATTATTTAAGTAAACCATCTCCCAGCCCTAATCCTGTCTTGTTCCCACTCACTGGCATGTTTTCTTAAGAGGACTCTCTGTCTCTCTCTCCCCCGTGTCCCTAGGGCCAGCGGCTCTCCTGGCACCTCGAGCAGCGCGGCAGAGACCCCAAGGAGTCCCTGCGGTCCCCCAGCCCAGCTCAGCACTCAGAGAGGGCCAGCAGGAAACAGGGGGATCCCCCACATGCTGCCAGCCCTGGCCGGCTGCTGGAGAGAGGCAGCCGGAGCCCACGCTCCACAAGCCCGGCTCACCGGTCAGAGAAGAGGGCAGGGGAGCCCGTGAGCCCTCCCTGGTGCTCAGAGAAAAGCTGGAAGAGCCAAGGGGAGCCTGGCCGCCCCCTGAACTCGGAGAGGGGCCGAGCTGCCTGGCCGGCAAGGGGTACAGGTCAAGCCCTGGAGAGGAAGAGCCGAGGGGACCCCCTGCACCCAGCGGGCCTCAAGAAGGCCTTGGCTAAAAGTGAGCTGAGCCAGGCACGGTCACCACCACGGTCCCTCAGTCCTGGAAGACTTACAGAGAGCACGTGGAGAAGCCAAAAGGAAATCTCCCCTACTGGCCCGGTGCGGAGGGCAGAGAGGCAACGGGTGAAGCTGGGGGAGCCCCTGCATCTTGGGGGGCCTGGGAAGCCATCCGAATGCAGCTGGCAGAGCCTTCGGGAAAAACTGCCACCCTCCCACCCCGGGAAGGGTGCCAGCAATGACTTGAAAGGCCGAGGCAAGCCCCTGCACCCCACAAGTCCAACACGACCACTGGAACAGGACTGGAGGGGACGCGGGGATACCCACAAAGCGCAGGCATGGGAGAAGGACTGGAAGCGCCAAGAGAAGCCCGTGTGCTATGCAGACTTGATGCACCAGGTGGAAAGGGACTGGAAAAGCCCCACTAGATGTCTGGATGTGGGACTACGGCCGGATGACAGCTGGAAAAGGCCTGAGAGTCCAGCACAGCAGCTGGAGGATGACTGGAAGGGTCTCAAACACGCCCGAGACACAAACAACCCAGAGAAGCCATTGGAAAGTGACTGGGGCAAGAAGAGGCTTCTCGTTTATCACGTGAGTATGGCAGGAGCCAGAGCTGATGGGGACCCTGCCAGGTGAAAAGCTGGCAAGCACAGAGTGGGTGGCTTCCCTGGGTTGCAACTGTGTGCACCCCAGCTCCTCTGTTTCTCCAGGGGAGCCACGCTGCCCACTTGGCACTGGGAGGAGGGAGGATGCTTCTCCCCCTGGCCAGCCCCAGGTGGATGCTCAGATCTGGGAAACCGAGGTGAGGACTAAACCTCCGTGGCTTCAGCTCCCTCTTTCTGTCCCTGCAGCACCAGCTGGGTGGAGGCGTCTTCCCACTGCAAAGCAGCGCTGGCTCCTCGGGAAGCCCACGGCCACACTCGAATGCCAGTGAGAAGTGCAACAAGGTAGGGGCCATGCCCTGGGAATGGTGAGGAAGGGCAGCTGCCATTCCCCAGAGATCACTGCAGGCAGCACCTGGGTCTCCAGCAGTCGATCTGAGTGGGCTCAGCATGGTGCTGCCTTCCTGTGACCTCCTGGGCATCACATTCACTAATACCCCCCTTCCCTTTGTCCTTCGCCCATTTCTCAGCTGGGGAAACTGAGGCACAGAGCCTTATTTTTAAAGCCAGAGAGGGGTGAGCAGTAGACCTGGGACTAAAATCTCAGCATAGCTGCTTTCCTTCCTTTTATTATTGCCCGGTGATAAGATGGCACCGAGGCTTTTACAGGGATGAAGCGGGCTTTAGTAGCATGAAAGAAGATAGGGTCAATTGTGTTGGCATTTCTGGGATACCAAAAATGGTGCGAGAGTGGCTTTGGAGGGCTGCAGAAAGTGTCCTGGGAGCCCATGTAGCTGGCAGCTGTGCCCGAGTCCCTGCGCGTCAGTCATCTTGGCCAGGTTGTCCCTTGCTAGGGCCTGGCTTTGTGCTTTATAAAAGGACAAACTGCAGCTGGGCAGGAGGCTCCCAAAGGCCTCTCAGACTCAAAATTGATGACATTCCCTCACCTCCCTGCCCCAGGCTGGAGGGGAGCCCAAGCCTTGAGCTCCCCCTGCACAGCTGGGGCTGGTTCACCCCACCTATCCCAGGTTTCTTTGGCACCAAGCTCTGGGCCAGGCGCCTTTGCTTTGGCTTGCAGCGAGAAGCATCGCCTCGGCGTAATTGTGCAGTGGAGCTTGGCATTTCATGATGCGCAGCCCCCTGCCCCTTCTCCATCAAGACCCTCTCTAGCAATCCCCCTTCCCTATTAGGGCCGGCTTCCCGGGGGCACCGGAGCGCCCCCCCCCCAACCCCCCCGGACCTCTGCCAAGATTGCAAATCGCTGCTTCAGGGGTTCAGTTTGGAGGGGGCGGGGGATAAAACCGAGCAGCTTCAGGAGCGAAGGCGAGGGCCCCGCGGTGTGCACGCACGCACCGGGACTGCTTAAAATCCCTGCCGGTAAAAAATCCCCGCCTGAAAGCAAGTCCTGCCTCGGTGGAAGGGTTGGGCTGCCGGCGGCCCCTTCCTGGGGCAGGAGCGGCTCAGCCCGCCCCTCCCCGGGCTTCAACTTTGCCCGGGCCAGCAGGGCAGGAGGGGGACGCGGCTCCGCTCCAGCATCGCCCCCGTCCCGCCCCTCGCCCCGGGGCCGGCCCCCCCCCGTTCCGTGCCGGGCCTCGCCCGCCCCGGCGGCTCCATTGGCTGCGGCCGGCCGGGGCGGTGGCGCCTGGCTGCCATTGGCCTGCCCGGGCCCTCCCAGGAAGTTTTGGGGAGGGGGGGCGGGGGGGAAAGAAAAGTTTTTTGGGTGGGTGGTTTTTTTGGGGGGTGGTTTTTTTTCTTTCCTTTTTTTTTTTTTTTTTAATTAAAAAAGAGGAAAAAGGCGGGCGGGCGGCGGAGCGGGCATGGTGGGGCCGCGGAAGCCTCCCGGCCGCTGAAGCCGCCCCGCCGCCCTGGCTGCCAGCGCCCGGCCCCGCCGCGACCCCGGCCCCGGCCCCGCCGCCGGCCGCGGCGCCCCCGCCATGACGGTGAGTTGGGACGGGGCCGCGGGGTTCGGGATTTGGGGGCGGGAGGGGGGGGTCCTCCGCCCGGCTGCTCTCCTTCCCCTCGGCCGGGCTCTAGGGGTGCCCGGCGGAACCCCGCGGGGCTGGGCAGGGGCAGAGGGCCGGCGGGACCCCCGGCTGTCAGCCGCTGCCTCCCCCGGGTCCCTCTGCTCCCTGCCCGCCGCGGGCACCGCTGCTCCCCGGGGGACTCTGGCCCCGCAGGGTATCAGGGCTGGGGCTCGGTGTCTCCTTGCCGCCCTTCCCCATCACCGCCAGGCTCCCCTCCGGGGCTCCCCGTGGCCGCTCGGTAGAGTCGCTTCGTTAGCGGCGGGCGGCACCCCGCCTAGATAGGCATCGATAACGCTGCGCTTAAGCGTGGACTGGGCTGAGACCTGCCCAGCTCACCGCACCGATGACCGCAGTCGGATGCGAAATCTGCATCTCCCCAGGCGTGGGGAGCTCCTGCTCCCTGTGGGAACCAGATGCGGTTTTGGGGCAGGGAGCGTCCCAGCCCTGGGGCAAGCCTTCCTCGATGCGGACGTCTGCCAGCCCGAGAAGGCTGTTGAGCAGAGTGGGGTAATGGAGGTGACAGGCTGGGCTGTGCCCGCCGGCGTTTCTCACAGGGGCGGTGGGAAAGGGAGAGCCTGTCGCCCGCTTGCTTTTGCAGCACATAAAGATTTGGGAGCCTCATGTGTGCTCCAACATGGGAGAAGTTTTGCCTCCACCAAATTGAGCTTGGAGCAGTTTTGCTTTGTGTTTTGGCCTGCGGCCTGCACCTTATGGAGCGGGTTCCCTTTTTGGAGGAGAGGAGACATTGTGTTTTCTGGGAGGCGAGAGCCCCTCAGACCATCTCTTGGAGGTGAGGGGAAGCAGTGCTCCAGGACCTGCAGTCCTGAGGAGCTTTTGGGAGCAGGAAGAGCAGGAGGCACGGCAATGGCAAAGGCTGGCGATGGAAGGAGCACGCCTGACCATCCGTCCCTCCCCTTGGACACGCAGCTTTCTCAGCCTGCTGCAGCCTCTTCTCCTCCAGTTCTCCATCCTGGCGCCTCTGTACCACCCAGGAGCCATTCCTTCGCTCCCACCCCGACCCCTTTCCTTCTTTGGTGTTTACATTCTTCAGATACTTGCAGGCTGTTATCACCTCCCCTGTAGCCCTTCTTCAGCCAGAGCAGGCAGCTGCCTCTCCTTAACCTGCTGGTGTAAGCTAGTCCTTCCAGACATCACCTATATCCCTGGCTGCTTGGGACTCCCTCCAGTGCCTCTACCTGGCCAGCTGCGGGCCTGAACATGTAACTCTGGTGGGTACAGATGCAACCAGGCAAAATTGCTGCTGCCTCTTCCCTAGCCAAAGCCTTGCTATCCGCAGTCCTGAGCTGCACTGCAGGGCTGTGCATTTTGCCAGGGGTGCATCCTGCCACATCCTTGTGTCTCCAGCACCTGGATCTCTCCCAGCAGTTTGGCTTTCCTGGACGTTTCCTCCTCCCACCAGCAGGCCTTTTCCTCTGGATGGGGCGGGGGGGGGATGGGGAGAAAAGCAGCTTTGACAGAGATAGTTCAAAGCCAATTCCAGAGCTGCAAGACTGTGTCTGAGGGTGGCAGGGAAAAGGGGGCTGGTGGGGAAAACAGGAGCCCTGTGCAGTTTGCCCGCTTGGGAGAACCTCACCGGGAAAGATTTTCTGGCCCCAGCACTGTGTTGGGGGCAGCGGTTCTGACAGGACTTTGTGTTGGTTTTCCCAGTGGTGTATGTCCCATTAACATTCATTATTTTGGCACCTAATGCTTTGGGATTGTAAATCCTCAGTAAGGTGAGACCCAGCTGATCTGTATGACAGCCCAGCCAGGAGTCCTTTTGCTCCCTCTCTCCCTATAGTGTTTTTCCACCATCATGGAGCCTGCCGGGCTCTCTTCTGCCTGGCCCACGTGCATCCCGGGAGGGGGGAAGGTTGCACTTTGACGTTTCGCCTCCTTTCCTTCCCTCCCGCCGCTCCCAGTTCAGAGCCGGAGCTGAAGTCACCGGATTGGAAGGGATAATGGGAAAAAGGGTGGAGCTGCTGCCACGGGGAAGGAATTAAGTTTTGGGGCGCTTTTTCAGGGCAGCACTGGGGCTGGTGGGATGTCTGGGTCCGTAGGGATGGGGATACGTGTGTCCCCCTCGTCTCCCAGCTGCTGGCAGTGCCCATCCCCTCTGTGGGAGGTGAGGCATGGGAGCCCCCCCCATGCCCTTTCACTCTGGTTTCTCTGCCTGCTCCCTTCCCAGGCAGCTCAGGGACGCCATCGGAGCTTCTGGCCGGGCCTGAAGCTGTAGCAGCCTGTGACCCTCCCCTTGGCAGGCCTCTCTGTGCCTGCTCGAACCAATAGCCGGAGCTCCAGGGTGGGCTGGCACGTACTGGGCTCTTGCCGCCCCATAACCTTGGGTGTAACCCAAGAGCGGCAGCCTGGGGAGATGAAAGCGAGGGAAGGCTCAGCCTGGCTGGACAGCCGGGGAGCTGGGCTTGCGGGGCAGCTGCAGCTGACCACTGGGCTCGTTCGGGGGGCATGGAGTGGCCGTTGGCTTGCCAAGCCATCCCTTCTCTCCAGCTCAGTCTTGGGTGGTGGCTGTGGCACATGGTGGGTCCCCTGGGGCTGGCAGGTCCAGTGAAGACTGCTAGGAGGTCTAATTCTGGCATCCTCACCTCTCCAGCACTGTCCCCGCCTGGTTCGGCTGTGGAAGAAGGGGCAGATCTGCAAACTTTGGCTTCCCAGGGAGAAGAGGCATTAGGCTGAGTTATTTGGTGGTGCAACTTCTCCAGAGCCAGCAGGGTTGGGAGGAGGAGCAGCTCGAGCCTGTTTGGCTGAGGGCAAAGCCAGGGAGAGCAGTTCCCCTGAGTCAGCTCTCCGGCGCTCCACCTTGAGAAGGAGATAAACTGGTTGGGATGCCGCACCAGTGGCGTGAGGTTAGGAGGGGGCGGGGAGAGGGGGGGAAACTTCTTTCTATCGTGGGGTGATCTGGGTGAAACTCTGTTCATCTTCATCTTCTGAAGCTGTGGCCGAGGCTGGGCAGAGGGCAGGCTCTGCAGCAGGAGGGAGCAGACAGAGGTGGGGGTTGAGAGAGGAGCCCCCAGCGTCTCAGAGAGGATTGAGTCTTGGAGAGGGTCAAGTCTCGGAGAGGATCGAGCGCTGGTTGTGTGTCTGATTTCATCTATACCTTGGGGCACATCATTTAAAGGCAGCGTGTTTTCACAGCTGTTAAATTGCCTCCTGTGTGTTTGCGGTGAGGGCTGTTTCGTAGAGCTGCTCGTGTCTTTAATAAATGATCAGTGGTGAAGTTACCAGAGGAGGTAGCTCTGAGGCACAGATGGCCAGGGTTTGGACAAGGCGGGTCTGGTTCTTTGTGACTTTGCCTCCGTCTCCGAGCCAAGCAGTGCAGCGCTCCCTTCTGCCCCCTCTCCTTGCCCCTGCCTTCCCCCTCTCTGAATAATTACCTCCGAGTCACCTTGTGGAAACCTCCCTGCTGCATATTTTCCTTTAATTTTTTTTTAAGCCGCTTTCCTTATCTCCTGCTTCCTCTTACAGGAACTACTGCCTGCTGCTGAGAGCTAAATCCAGTCCTCCTTCACCACTGGGTCCTACACCCCCATGAGTTTCCTAAAAGCAATGGCAGGCTATTCCCTCTTGTTGTTCTGCCGCTGGGGACTCGCCTTCCATCCCCTGGCTTGAAAAGCCCTTTTGTGGGTTGCTCCCAGACAGTAACTCTCTCTTTTGTCCTTTCCTCACCAGCCGGATCTCCTCAATTTCAAGAAGGGATGGATGTCCATCCTAGACGAGCCGGGAGAGGTAAGCCCAAGGCGGGGGTCTGCCTTTTTCCCCAGCCCCTGCTGCTAGAGATCCCCCGGCAAGCGGACGATTTCCTTCCCGCTCCCTCACTGAGGTCACTCCTGCTGGGAAGGGCAGCGAGAAACCTTTGGTGGAGCTGCCTCGCTCTGTGTGTGGGCACGGAGGTTCACCCAGCGCCCCTCTCCTAGCTGAGGGGCATGAGGGGGAGTCAGAAGGGACGTGGAGGAGGGGGGAAAGAAGGCCAAGAGGTCGCAGTGCAGAACGTCCCTCCCTGTTCCTATGCTTCCCCCAGTAACTGCCTATCCCTTTCCCTCCTGTCTTTTCCCTTCCTCCCCCTGCCCGATCCGCCTGCAGTGGAAGAAACATTGGTTCGTGCTGACCGACTCGAGCCTGAGGTATTACCGGGACTCGAACGCGGAGGAGGTAAGCACGGCCAGCCTTTCTCCAGCCCTCTCTTCCCTCCCAGCCAGGGGGCAGAGGTGCATAGCCTTGGTGTGACCAGCGCACACCCAGGAGAATTGGCAGTGTCCTCTCCTCCTAAAAGGTGCCGGAGGTAGGGAGCTGCTCTTTGCCAAGGGGTGACAAAGAGGATGGATGTTTGAAGGCAGGCTGGCAAAGCCTGGGGGGGCTGTCAGTGGTGGGAGGTGAGGAGAAGGGCTGGCCCTGTGGCTGGGCATCTCTGATGCTCTGCATCCATGCTGCTGGCTGCCCCTCAGATTAAAAGAGGCCACACTGTGCCAAGGAGCTGAGACTGGCTCCCAGAGAGTTGTGGGGTGAAGACAGAGGTGGCCTGCGCTTCGATTAGGGTGCTGGCTTTTTCAAAGCTGGGTTTGCACTGATGTCCTAGCGGGTGGCTGTGCTTGCAGGCTGATGACCTCGACGGAGAAATTGACCTCCGCTTCTGCACAGATGTGACGGAGTTTGCAGTGCAGCGCAACTATGGCTTCCAGATACACGTGAGTGTCCGGCACCGTGTGGACATGGAGCAGCAGCACCAAGTGACACCGGGTGGGAATGCATGCTCCTTCGCTGTGCCAAGATGCAAGCCATGCAAACCTTGTGCCGGCATGGTGGCCTGGCAGGGCTGGTTGGTGACACGTGGGTGGCAGTGCTCAGGGACACGAGTGTTGCCTGCCTGCAAAGGAAGGAGGAGGAGGAAGCTTTTCAGGGCTGGCTGAAGGCTGTGCTGGAGGCGGCCCAGGAGCCAAGCTAAATGTCAGGAGTGTTTACCTGACCCATTGGCCAAGGCGGCTTCTCTAGAGCCGTGGGGAGGGAGCAGTGAGCACAGCAGATCTCAGTGTAGCCTGGCTGACCGTGCTCTGAGTAACAACCTATACCCTGGATCTGGCCCTAGTACAATCCTGCCCTCGGCTACTTGCTATAGCAGCAGGAGGTGGCTGCTAAGGCAGCGCAAAACCCAGTGGGTGTGCAGGGTTGGACACTTCCTGGTCTGGATTTCCCTGCTGGTACCCCAGCACTGGTCCCCAGCTCCCAGTACCTGAACGACTGGATAGCACCAGCTCACATGTGACCAAACGTGCTGGCAGAGTTTCTTTTGCCTTTGCTTGGAGATGGTCTCATGGGGGACGTGTAATGGGCTTTCCTGCAAAGAGCATCCACTCCCAACCCTCCACCTGACCCCAAAACCATGGGATTCTTTGAGACAGCACATGGGGTCTCTAGCACTGTCCATCACCCATGCAAGCAGGTGCCCGGGGGTCTCGGGGAGCAAGTGGGAGCTGCCTGCACCTCTACCAGGTGCTGACAGGGCCTCTGTCACCTCCCTGTTGCAGACAAAGGATGCCATCTTCACCCTGTCAGCGATGACCTCGGGCATCCGGCGAAACTGGATCGAGGCCCTGAGGAAGAACGTGCGCCCAGTCAGTGCTCCGGACGTTACCAAGTAAGAGCTGCCCCGTGCCGCTTCTTCTCTTCTGCCTCTTGCTGCCCCTCTCCTCTGACAGGCAGGGATTGGGAAGGCGACTCCCAGATCAGCCCTGCCCTCCGCTCCTCCTGAACGTGGCCTGGATACACCAGCCGGTGGCAGGGGTTGAGAGCCTGATGATTCCACTCGCACCTGCTTTTTGCCTCACCACATCAGTTTAGCCCCGTTTCCCCACCAGCATGGCTGGAACTGGGGGCGAATCCTCCCTGCCCCACAGAGGAACCTGTTTCTCCAAGGGATGGGATGCTACAGACCCAGCTCAGCACTCAGGGTGGGGTTTTGATAGGCTGGGCTGAGCAAGAGCTGAGCATTTGGCAGTGCCTCTGCTGGCATCCTTTCCCACATGGTATGTCTCCTTCACTGGCTGCCGCTCTGCTTTCAGGCTCTCAGACTGCGATAAGGAGAACTCCTTCCATAACTGTGTCCCCCAGAAGGGCTCACTCCGGACAGAGGACCAGCAGCGGCTGGGCTCAGGCTCCGAGGGGAACTCAAAGGGCAGTCACTGGAAGGCAGATGGGCAGCGCCATGCCTTTGACTATGTGGAGCTGTCTCTCTTGCCGCAGGACCCCAGCAATCAGGGGTCCCCGCAGAGGACAAGAGGGAACTTGAGGATCTCTGACCGAACTCCCAAGCATGAGGAGCTGGAACGGGATCTGGCTGTCCGTTCAGAGGAGAGGCGGAAATGGTTTGAGAACCCTGATGGCAGGGTCCCAAATAATGATAGCCTGGTGGGGGACTCTTCCCGCAAGGTGGGGGAGCAGGACCTCCCCACTCCCCCGCTTTTGGAGAGCCAGCAGATTCGGCTGAATGAGGAGATAGAGAAGAAGTGGCTGGAGCTGGAACGCCTGCCCTTGAAGGACTCACGGCGAGTGCCCTTGACAGCACTGCTGAACCAGAGCAAGGGCGTCCATGGAGACACCAACGAGGCGCTGAAAAAGGAGGTAAGAGCATCCCTCCTCTCTGAAACTGGGATTCTGGTGGCCCCTTAGTGTGGTCCCTGGCAGCAGGAGGCTCTGCAGAAGAGCAAGGCAGAGGTGCAGGGAGGTGTTTGTTCTTTCTGGCTCCATTTGCCACCCCTCGAGAGTGCATGGGAGCTTTTGCAGCTGGGTAATGTGAGGGCAGAGACATGCTCTCACAGGCCTGGAGAGGTTCCCCAGGCTACATTTTGGTCCAGGATAAGTTAGTTGGTGGCACTGCTTGTGTGGAGTCTGTGTTCGTCCAGAGCATCTCTTCTCTGGCTGTTCCCAAGCCTGCAAGTGCTTCACCTGCCAGCCTTTGAAAGGAGCCGTGCGCTTGTCTTGGCGTCCCAGCTATGCGTGCAGTGATGGTTTCCTCCAGCACGGATCCACCTCTGGAAGTTGGGATGTCTCCTCCCCTCCTTGCTAGTACTTAGCAGGCTGGGGCTGGCTTTGCCTGTTTGGTCCCTTGGCAGGCTGCCATTCCCATGCAAGCAGACATCTGTATTGGCCATGCATGGTCCTCCCCGTCACTAAATCCGGGATTCAGATGGGGCACGTTGGTTGGGTCACGGCACTTTTCCACCCCTGGCTGAGCACCTCTCTCCCCTCCCTGGCACAGGTCCAGTCACTGCGGGCACAGCTGGAGTCCTACCAGGCCCAAAATGAGAGCCTTCGGGAGGCAGCAAAGTCCCAGGGAGATGGCCATGTGCCCCGGGGGTACATCTCGCAGGTGAGCAGGGCGCTGGACACGGGACCCTGGGGTTACTCCCAGTCCCAAACTGGGAAATGCTGGGACTTAGCTCATTGCCAAGCAGGTATCGCTAATCATTGGGTGGCCATGGTGACCCTAACTGGACCCACTTGTAATCAATGTTAATTACATAAAGGCTGGTGCGTGTTGCCTGGCCTTAAAGGAGCCAGAGTATAAATGGGGAGGAGGAGGAATAGAGTTAGGGGAGAGGTGGAGGATCTGTGCTCTGCCTTGTATGTGGGTGCGATACTGGCCTGGCTTGGCATGGCCTGGCCTGGGGTAGAGTGGCATGGGTTGGGGTGGTGAGCCATCCCCCCACTCGGGCGTGGGTCAGCAGCATTCTGCCGAGCCTCCTGCACATTCCCTAGTGGTTTGCAGCTTGTGGCATGCGGTTCTTGCTAACAGGAGTTCCCAAATCCCTCGTTAAAAGCAGTCCGTCAGGCCCTGGGGAGCTCCCGTCCCTGCCAGAGCTGCCTGAACCCTGAAGGTCACTTTGACAGCACAGCCCGTTTGTTTGCTGGGACAGCACGTGGGAAAGCCCACAAAGCAGAGTTAGCTCAGGCTTCAGCCTCTCACTTCTCTTGGTTTATTTTTCCCCCCGCCCCATGGAGTCATCCAGAGCAAGCAGAGTCACATCCCACAGGGGTTTCCTGGGGGGAGGCTGCCATTCCACCACACTGTGGGGATTTCAGGATGTGCCATACGTGTTGACAGATACTAGGGGGCGGGGGAAGGAAATTGGGGCTGGTGAAACCCGTTGCAGCGAGTCAGCTGTACCTAGCCCAGAGAAAGAAACCCACGAGGCCTGTGGTGCCCAGCCCAGCCAGTTACCAGTTGCTCTGTCATCTTGATTTAATATTTACAGCTCACAGGCCTCTTTATGGTCAAAAACAGCAAAAGGAGTGGGGAGGAATGGCACCTTATCTTCCTAATAACTTGGCTCAAAAGGCCAGCATTTCACATCTGGGCTCATTCTTTCTCAGCCTGCTGAGGTTTGCAGCCAGCCCGTGGGCAGATCACCAAATTGATCCTGCACTTTCTCCAATCCTTGGTTGATCTGTGAAGCTTCCCGGCATCCCTGTTTTTGTCTCTTTGCTGACATCTTAGAGGCTTTGGCTTTTTAAAATAACACTCTGGCATGGTTTGGTGGTAACGAGTCCTTTTCAAGGGACTTGGGGTGCTGCAGGGAGAGCGGAGGCATAGCTCTGAGGTGGGAGGTGCTTGCTTTGCTGTAACACCAGTTAACCACAGCACTTGGTGTTGAAAGAATCATTCCCTTGGTCTCAGAGCCATCAGAAAGAAGGGCGAGCTGTGTGAGGAGGATCCTACCCATTAGGCTTTGTGGAGGGCTCTTCTGCAGCCTCTGTCAGGCTTCAGTGCAGTGGTGTCACTTTTCAGGAGAAGAGGCTCAGTTTTCATTGATTCTGGGGGATGCTGCTTCATTTAAAAGGCAGATAGTGATATGTGGTTCCCGCTGTTGATCTTCTCTAGCAGCATGGTAGAGGGGTCTGTCTGGAGTCCCAGGCACCTTATTCCCAGCTCTTGGCACAAGAGAAACGTTCCTGTCTTGCTGCTTCACTTCTAAGAAGAGTGAGAAGAATATTTCTTGTTCCGCAAAGCATGTGGGTTTGCAAGATGTGTGGCCCTGTCAAATGGTTGTGTTCTGTGATAAAAGTGCCACTTCACTTTCCCAGGATGGTCTTTTCCTTCTGAAGTGGTCTTGCTTCTCTCAAAATGGCCCTGGACTTGGGTGAGGTTTGCAAAGCCAAATGTCAGCCTGGCCAGGTGTCTGTCGTGGCCTGAGCCCCTGCATGCCTAGGATCTTTGAGTTCGTCACCCTCCTTTCCCTGGCACGACAGGAGGCCTGTGAGCGCAGCCTGGCTGAGATGGAGTCGTCCCACCAGCAAGTGATGGATGAGCTCCAGAGGCACCACCAGCGGGAGCTGGAGCGGCTGCGGCAGGAGAAGGAGCGACTCCTGGCAGAGGAGGCTGCAGCAACGGCAGCAGGTAGGAGCGGACACGAAGCCATGTCCTTGCTTGGGTGGGTCCCTCCCACCTCTTCCAAATGTGTCCTGTGAGAAACCAGTCATCCCAGTTATTGGAGCCACACTGGTGACCCTACTGGTGTCAGGCTGATGCTCAGCACCTTCTTGTAGGTAGGCAGGACTGGCAGAGGTGGCAGGGAGCTCCCACTCTGCCCTGTCTTAGTCTCCTTGGCAGCCCTTGGTGCATCAGGTTGATCCTGGGGTGTGGAGAAGGTGGGGGATGCCCTGAGGGTAGAAGGGAGGGAGGGGGAACCTGCAAAGACAGGTCTGGGAGCCTGCAGCAGTGAGAGCTTGGCTGGTTCCCTGGCCTGGTTTCCCCCAGATGTGCAGGAGCTGGCACAGCCTGATCCCCCATCTCCCGTTGTCACCCTCTGCAGCCATCGAGGCACTGAAGAAAGCCCACCGGGAGGAGATGAATAAGGAGCTGAGCAGGACACGAAGCTTCCAGCAGTGTGGCTCTGTCTCAGATGCCCTCCAAAAGCAGCACCAGTAAGAAACTACCCGTCCCGCTCCCCCTTGCCTGATGCTGCCACCCTGTGCCAGTGTCACTGCATCCCATCTGCAGCTGTAGCCACCAGATGTCTGCCCTGCCACCTCCCCAGCTCCCCCCTGTGGGTGGTGGGTTCTCAGTGGTGACTGCCAGGGCTGCTGGAGCTGTGGGGTAGGGACATTTATCCGCTGCTTGGCTGTTTTCCCTGTAGCACCTCTGTTTTCTCTATAGCTTCTTCCCTCTATTTTCCTTACAAAAAGCTCCTCCATTTCTTCTGCATGGCTTGAAGCTCCTAGAAGCAGCACGCTTGTGTATGGGAAGGTGGGAACTGAAGCCTTGGTCCACAGGGGACATTATTTTGCTCCAATGGGGCAGAGGCTGCCCATGGCAGGGGGGAAGGCGATGCTGGTGACCAGGGGCCAGTGAAGACTGCAGGGCAGCGATGAGCTGGTGCCTCTTTGACAGGTTGGATGTGGATTCCCTGAAGCGGGAGCTGCAGGTGCTTTCCGAACAGTACTCCCAAAAGTGCCTGGAAATTGGGGAGCTCACCCAGAAGGCAGAGGAGCGGGAGCAGACTCTGCTGCACTGTCAGCAGGAGGGGAAGGAGCTCCTCCGGAAAAACCAGGCAAGAGAGGGGCTTTCTTTCCCTGCCAGCAGAGACTGCGGAGCGCGTTCCTCCCTTGCACAGCACAGCCCCTCTGTTAAAACTCTCCTATTGGTTCATATTTCTTCCCTCCTGAGATTTTATCATCAGAAAGAAAAAAAAATGAAGAGTTAGAGGCTGTAGATGGGCCTGTCTTAACTATGCTGTTAAATACAGTGAGCGTATTCTTTGCTGCTGGTTGTAGGTGCCACAGTCGCATATGGGCAGGGGGTTACAAGGAGGTCTCTAAGCTGGGGCAGGGCTGGCATGAAGATGGAGAGGTCAGGACAGCAGAGAGGCTCACGTCCTGGCTACCCTGACATCTTTTGTTTTTTCCCACAGGAGCTGCAGACCCGCCTCTCAGATGAGATCGGGAAGCTGCGAAGCTTTATTTCATCACGGGGCTCTGGGGACCGCTCCGCACACAACAACGAGCGGAGTTCCTGTGAGCTGGAGGTATGGGGGTGTCCCCAGGCTGTCCTGCTGCCTCCATCCCCACCCCATGCCAGGGGTCTCCTCCTCGCAGAGGTTTTGGCTTGGGGCGGGTGGGAGGGGGGTGCCGGATGGAGCAGCAGGGCCAGTGCAGGAAGGAGGTACGCAAGCTTCCCCTCTGCTGCTCTCCCGGGGCGCTCACACCGCTTCCTGCCCCGGTCCTCCTGGCCCTTCCTTCCTTTTCCACCACCGCGCTTGCGCTGGGGGCCTCCAGCCTTTCCGAGGCGGTGGCTCTTGAGTCACCTCTGGTTCCTCTCCCCCCTCCCTGGCCCAGGTGCTGCTGCGGGTGAAGGAGAACGAGCTCCAGTACCTAAAAAAAGAGGTGCAGTGCCTCCGGGAGGAGCTGCAGATGATGCAAAAGGTTGGTGTTTTCAGGGAGCCATTGGGAAAGCAGCAGGAGGGTGGAGGGAGGGGAGCACCAGGGCTGCATGTCAGCAGGGTTTTGTCTGGGTTTGATGGGATGCTCAGGCCAAACCCTCTTGTCACCTGTGCCCCTTGTCCCTCCTCACTTCCGAGCACATAGCAGCCATGTGCTCTGAACAGCGCAGGCTGGCATAGATGTTCCTTGTACAATGGAAAAGTCATGGAGACTTTGCTGCTGGTTTTCCCAGATGTATGTACATATAAGCGTGGGCAAGCCAGGAGCCCTTCTTTCCCAGATGGGAAACCCAGATGAAGCCTGCCCAGCATTCCTCTTCCCCAGCCACCTTCTCTTCCCCTAGTTGTCCCCTCTCTAGGTACACATTTCCTTGGGCACTGTTGCTGGGTGTGCTGCTCCCTCCGCTGGCGGCAGCTCCTTCAGAGGCATTTTCCAAGACCCCTGCCAAAGGGGAACCTGAAAGAGGCTTTGAGATTCAGTGATGCTCCAGGAGTTTATAACTTTCTCACTTAAGCTTTTTGCCATATAAGTGGCTGGGACCAGCCCTTTCAGCGGCCTGCATCTCTGGTGGGGTTTATATTTCCCATGTGGCTGGCTCAAACAACCATGCGCCATAGTAAAGCCTACATTGCCTCCTCAGTCTGATGCTGCAGATCCCCACTGCTGCAGGACCAGCTACTCTGCCTTCCTCCCCAGCCTGGGGTTTGGGAAGCACTACCTCCACGGTCTTCTGAATGGTTTCTGTTTGGCCTGAATTGGGGTGGGCTTCAAAGTCGGGGCTGGCTCTCCCCTCCTCACCTGCTGGCCCTTCTGCTGGGCTCGCCTTGCTGCCCCCCCCCACTAATATCAGCCCTAAAACCTGCTGACCCCTCTCCCTCCCGTGGCAGGATAAGAGATTTGCCTCAGGGAAATACCAAGATGTCTATGCAGAGCTGAATCACATTAAAGTGCGCTCGGAGCGAGAGATTGAGCAATTGAAGGAGCACCTGCGCCTGGCCATGGCAGCTCTGCAGGAGAAGGAGTCGCTGTGCAACAGTGTCAGCGAGTAACGGTGAGCACTGGGGATGCTGTGGTGTCCCCTGGGAGTGCAGGCAGCTGAGACCGGCTGCCCTGCTTTGACAGAGGGACGGAAGCCGCCAGTTCCTCCTGCTCTGCTCAGTGCTGAAACTTCAGGCTTAAACTCTTCCTTCTTTGCTTCCTGCATCTTCTCATCCTGCACCCCCGGCCCTTCTGTTGTCCCTGACGTTCTCCCAAGGTCCCCAGCCTGCTTCTTGCTGTGCTGCTCTTGGTGCTTCTGCAGCCAGCACCAAGTGCTGCTCAACCAAGCTGGAGGTGGGAGCCAGCCACATTGCTGGTCTTCACCCTGTGGCTTGGGTGACAGCGTGGGGGCAGTTATGCGCTACCTACGTAGGTGATGTTTCTGCCGCATTCGCCTTTGAAGCGGTTTCCCTATCGCAGCATGGAAATTTTACGTCTGCATCAAAGCAGCCCTGATTAAGACTCAGCCCTCCTCCCACACCCGCTTGCAGGCATCCCTGCCGCGGCTGGGGAGGGAAGCAGGGTGACAGGAATGAGGGTGTCCTGTTGTCCAGAGCACTTCTGCTTCTTGCTTGGATACTGTGGCCATCGGGATTGGGGTCACCCTGCTCCTCCAGTGCTTGCTGGTGGGTGCTGAGATGAGCGGGTCTGTAGCAAGGTGCCAGACTGCCATCTCCCGGGGGAGCAGAAGGGATGGCATTTCTGTGCTTGGTGGAGTCTTTCTAAACCATTTCTGGTTTTGTCTCTCTCTAGGTCTGCTCTTCGTTTGTTTATCTGTTCTTGTTTTGTATTTGCTCCATTCCTCACTTGCGGGGAGAGGGAGGTTGAATCCCATCTGTTATCGCCTTGGTGAGGAATCCCACCCACCCCCCAGCCTCCTTATTCCCCTCCCAAAGCTTTTTTGATGAACCCGTTTTGCCTGCGTACCTGAGCACATTGTTTGGACTGGCTCCTTACATGCACCTTCTTCAGGATATTATATGTGAAAATTATATTTTATAGAGGATTTTTTCCCCCCGGGAAGAAGGGGAAGAGGAGGGGGAAAATTTTTACTACGTCACCAGCATTTTCTAACCTGAAAAGGAGAATCTGGTTTTCCCCCCCCTCCCCAGCCCCATTGCTCCCGGCCACACAGCCACCTTTGGCACATAGTCCCTCTCTTCCAAATGTCTCTGTGGTTCCCCTGGGATGTACGGCAAGGACCATGCTCCCCCACACCCCCTGCCCCATGCCACCCCCAAGGACCTGTGGAGAAGACAAGCAAGCCATAGGAGGGAGCCGCTGGGGCAGTCTGCCATGGATGTGCTTGCCTGGGACTTTTGAAAGAGGAGACCTTGGCAAGAGTCCACATGATCAAGCTCTCTCCGTGACTGTCCTTTGGCTCCTTCTAGAACCCGAACTGGCAGGAGCCCAGAGCTACAGGGTCTCTCCTTTCCAGGGAAGAGGAGCTGTGAGGCTGCTACTGCACCCACCAGAGCCAACCCCCCCACCCCAAGGTGGCAGCTGCCGCTGCTCTGCTGCACCCTTCAACTTTTAACTTAATAAAATCTTCCCCTTTTGCTGAGAAGAATGTGTTTGTCGAAGTGAACATGTCCCCAACCCAGTGTGGCAGTGGGGGGGTGTAATTTTTTTCAGGTTCCTGTGTGAACTGGGGGCATCCTGACCCATTGCTTCCTTCCCTCTGGATTTGGGGATGGAAAGCAGCGGGAGCATGCCTAGCTGGAGAGCAAAAGGAGACCTGCAGTGCCATCATCCAGCTGTCTGCTCCACCTTGGAGTTTCAGGGGGAAGTAATCTGCTTCAGGACACCAGGTGGACCTCCTGAAGGGCAAAAGGAAGGCTCGACATTCTTCAAGAAGGAAGTCTTAAAGGCGCAGGAGCAGGCTGTGTCCATGTGCCATAAGACAAACCGTCAGGGAAGACAACCATCCTGACTGAACAGGAAGCTTTTGCTGGGACTCAAGAAGAAAAGGAGAGCTTACCACTTTTGGAAGAAGGTGCAGGCAACTCCAGAAGAGTACAGGGATCTCGTTAGGTCATGCAGAGAGAAAATTAGAAAGGCAAAAGCCCAGCTAGAATGCAACCTGGCCACTGTTGTAAGAGAACAAAAATTTTTTTACAAATACATTAACAACAAAAAGACAGCCAAGGAGAATCTCCATCCTTTATTGGATGCGGGGGGGAACACTGCCGCTAAGAATGAGAAAAAGGCTGAGGTACTTAATGCCTTCTTTGCCTCAGTCTTTAATAGTCAAATCAGTTATCCCCAGGGTACTCATCCCACTGAGCTGGGAGACAGGGACGGAGAGCAGAATAAACCCCCCATAATCCAGGAGGAAGCTATTAATGACCTGCTGCGCCACCTGGACACCCACAAGTCCATAGGACCGGATGGGATCCACTTGAGAGTACTGAGGGAGCTGGTGGAGAAGCTTGCCAAGCCACTCTCCATCATTTATCAGCAGTCCCGGTTAACAGCAGAGGTTCCAGACAACTGGAGGCTTGCCAGCGTGACACCCGTCTACAGGAAGGACCAGAAGGAGGATCCAGGGAACGCCTGTCAGCCTGACTTCGGTACCGGGGAAGGTTATAGAGCAGTTCACCCTGAGTGCGCTCACCAGACATGTGCAGGACAACCAGGGGATCAGGCCCAGCCAGCATGGGTTCATGAAAGGCAGGTCCTGCCTGACCAACCTGATCTCCTTCTATGATCAGGTGACCCACCTGCTGTATGAGGGAAAGGTTGTGGATGTTGTCTACCTGGACTTTAGTAAAGCCTTTGACATTGTCTCCCACAGCATTCTCCTAGAGAAACTGGTGGCTCATGGCTTAGACAGGTGTACTCTTTGCTGGGTAAAAAACTGGCTGGATGGCTGAGCCCAGAGAGTTGTGGTGAACGGAGTTAAATCCAGTTGGCGGCCAGTCACAAGCGGTGTTCCCCAGTTCTAGGACTGGTCTTGTTTAATATCTTTATCAGTGACCTGGATGAGGGGATTGAGTGCACCCTCAGTAAGTTTGCAGATGACACCAAACTGGGCGGGAGTGTCGATCTCGAGGGGAGGAGGGCTCTGCAGAGGGACCTGGACAGGCTGGATCAATGGGCCAAGGCCAATTGTATGAGGTTCAACAAGGCCAAGTGCTGGGTTCTGCACTTGGGTCACAACAACCGCATGCAACACTACAGACTTGGGGAAGAGTGGCTGGAGAGCTGCCTGGAAGAAAAGGACCTGGGGGTGCTGGTTGACAGCCAGCTGAATGTGAGCCAGCAGTGTGCCCAGGTGGCCAAGAAGGCTGATGGCATCCTGGCTTGTATCGGGAATAGTGTGGCCAGCAGGAGCAGGGAAGTGATCGTCCCCCTGTACTCGGTGCTGGTGAGGCCGCACCTTGAATAGTGTTCAGTTTTGGGCCCCTCACTACAGGAAAGACATTGAGGTTCTGGAACGTGTCCAGAGAAGGGCAATGAAGCTGGTGAAGAGGGGTCTGGAGCACAAGTCTTATGAGGAGCGGCTGAGGGAGCTGGGGTTGTTTAGCCTGGAGAAGAGGAGGCTGAGGGGAGACCTTACCGCCCTCTACAGCTGCCTGACAGGAGGCTGCAGTGAGGTGGGTGTTGGTCTCTTCTCTCAAGTAACAAGCAATAGGACGAGGGGAAATGGCCTCAAGTTGCGCTGGGGAGGTTTAGGTTGGACATTAGGAAAAATTTCTTCACCAAAAGGGTGGTCAAGCATTGGAACAGGCTGCCCAGGGAAACGGTTGAGTCCCCATCCCTGGAGGTATTTAAAAGACAGGCAGACGAGGTGCTTAGGGCCATGGTTTAGTGGTGGGATGGCAGTGCCAGGTTAATGGTTGGACTTGATGATCTTAAAGGTCTTTTCCAACCTAAATGATTCAGTGATTCTACAGAGGAAGAGCTGAGCCTGGGCTGTGTCAGTAAATCCAGCTCTGGGGGGGACAGATGGCACTGCAAGTTACTGGCAGAGTAAACAGTATATATAGGTCCTGGGGGAGATTAAAGGGATCTGAAAATGCTTTCTTCCTCCTGGTTTTGGGTGAAGCACGTTGCTTTTTTGGCAGGATGGAGGACCTGGGGGTGACTGCTCCTTGTTCAGCCTCATCCCAATGTAAATGTGAGCTGTTGCTCTGCAGAGAGGCTGCTGGCAATTACAGAAGAGCCCTAACTGTGGGCTTGTGCTGGGGCTGGAGGTGCCGGCTGAAGAGGGGGAAGGCAAAGGGCTCAAGGAGGACACTTGGACAGAGGTGATCGATGCATCAGCTGGGAGGCTGAAATACTGTGAGACATGGGGATGGGAGCAGGGAGTAAGGACATGGTGGGCAGCTGCAATGAGGAGAGTTAGGGCAGCACACCTTCGCTCAGCGTGTGATAACCCCGCTGTGGTACCGGTGGCCCCTGGGGCAGGGGGGACTGGGCAAATACAGACCCACTCCTCCATGGGCACAGCTTCAGCAACTGCTTTCCCTAGGTGAGGCAAGTCACTTCATGAGTCACAAATTCTGGTAAAACTGGATTGCAGGCTTTCATCACGCACACAAGACCCTTGGGCAACCCAGCGGATGGTGCAAGAGGCCAGGCACTGAGCTCAGCAGCCAGCTCCCCACTGTGGCCATGCAGAGCCAGGGCTTGCCCTTGCTGGTGCTTGGCCTCCTGCCTCTGCCTAGAAACCCTCCCGTCCCTGCCCTTTCGGGCTTTCCCGTCGCCTCCCAGCCGGACATGGCTGTTGGGACATCGAGTTTGGGACAGGGTGAGCATTTGGCACACCGGGGGCCTGAGATGGGAAGGAAGGCAGGCAAGAGGCGACAGAGCAGCTCAGGGCAGCTGCTTCCAGGCTGCAGTGCTTGGTCTTGCCATGGGGGATTGGTAAAAAAAGGACAAAGAAGAAGTGGGGTTCAGGGAACAGTGTTGCAAGTTGAGGGATGCGTGTGTGGTTTTAAGAAAAAACAACAGCTTGAAACAACAGTCTGTGTGGTCGTACCTACCCCTGGGGGAGGAAACCCCCAAAAGTGGGGCACTGGGGGCAAGCGGAGGGTGAGTGAGGGGTGCGCTGCAGACTGCTGGTGCGTGCAGGTCACCAGCCCCTTCCCCGAGGGGTCCGCTATCTTGTGTTTGTTTGGGTTGCTTTGTTGGCGTGGCAGGGTTTTTTTTCCCTTCCTGACTTAGGGCTGCTGACCCCGATAAACATGTCGCGTAAGCGCAGGCGAAATGTGCGGGCTCCTGACATACGATCGAGCCGCCCCTCCTTTGCAGCTGCAGATCAGCCGCCAGCCAGGCAGGAGCGTCCCATCATCCCGGGGTGACAGGGTACTGCCGCCTCCCAAACCGGCGCGGTGTTTATCGAGCGGCCCCTGTCTCCCCTGCGGCAGGGTGATATGGTCGCCCTGCGTCTCCGCATTGCTATCTCCTGGGTGCAGGGGAGCTGGGTGGGGGGAGAGCGGCGGGGAGAGGAGACAACCTAAACGCTCACAGGCGACAGGCGTGATGGCTGGCAGAGACCAAAAAGCATCCCAAAGTGATGCCTGTACCCCATCCCAGCCTCAAGCACGGGGAAAACCTACAGCCCTGCAGTTGCATGAGAGCCAGCATCCCAGCTCTCATAAGGAGCTTGCCCTTAAAAAACAGCTCGTAAATCTTTTAAAACAGTGGTAATCGGTCCAGCAGCCAGAAGCAATGCCCCTTCCCCATTTATTGGCATCGTTAAAGCCTGCTCTGCTGTTAGCAGCGGCCAGGGTGAGCGGCTTCATGCCGGGCTGACAGCATTGCGTTGCACGCCAGGGGCTTGGAGCTGAAGCTCTGATGAGCACGGCTGGAAACCTAGTTAATTCCCCTGTTTTGCCACTAAAAAAGCTCTGAAGCACTTGGATACTGAGTGTCAGCAAGGCCAAGTCCCACTGCTGGCGATTTCGAGCCTCTTTGAAAATGGAAACCAGGTAAAGGAAGATGTTGTTGTTGGCATTAGTTGCCAGAAGTGCCCTTGGTGTGCTTGGATGCCAAGGAGCAGCCGTCCTGCCCCTACAAGGCAGGGGCTGTTACCCAGCAGATCCACAACAGACGCGGTTTGACCATTTAAGACAAAATCAGCAGCTGGAATTGCGTAAATCCCCACAGGGTCCTGTTGAACACAGCACAGGGAGGGAGGGGAAGGTAAATGGGATTACAGAGAGGATTCCTCTGCCAGGCTCTGTCCTCTGGGGTTCATTGGAGAAGCCGTATTTCCCAATCTCTGCCGCATCATGCCAGAAATGGGAAGCGCGGGAGGCTTAGAGCAGTTGGGTAGCTCTCCTCAAGGAGAAAAGGGGGTGCAGGGGCACGGTGGCAGGTTCCTGTGTCCAAAAATACAGGCATGAGGGACTGGGCAGCCCATGGGAATATTTCTTCCTTCTGCATGAGCCCACCTATGGTGCTGCGGTAGGCTGCTGGTGGTGCCGGACCCCACTTCCCAGAGGCAGCGGGGCTTGTCTTGCCCTGCAGCACCTGCATCCCAACCCCAGAGGCCGGAAAAACCCTCTCAATCCTGGCCAGCTCGTGTTAAGGATGTATCAGTGTAAGAGTGTGGGGTTCAAGGGGTGCTTTCCCATATCAAGTGGGGTGCTTAGAGGTTACCTTGACTGGGATCCCCTCCATGTGCAAGGTCAGCAGCAGCCTGATGAGCTGTGACCACCCTTACGCCTTCCCTCCACCGAGTCGCCTGGGGGCATGGGATCGTCCCCCTATTTTGACTGGCTAAAAATTAGGGAGTTAGTCAGGATGAAAGGGTCAGAGCCCCCACATATTGGGGAGAGGGTGTTTGCCCGCCAGCAGCAGCACCCACCAGAGGAGGCTGAGCAGCCCTGGATCCGCTGCAGGAGCCGCCCAGGTGACCAGCTGAGATTAGGCCCCTAATTTTCAGTTGGCTAAAGTTAGGTAAAGCATCTGCCCTCCTCCCTCCCTGCCTCCCCCCACCTCATGTCTCCCCGTCACTGTGCTGCCCTGATAATGGCTGCCTGGTTTTTAAGGTTGGAGGCTCTGTGGTCAGCCCGTGGTGCTGTGCCAACCCCGGGGGCTCGGGGGGGGGACACGCTTACACCCCACCTCCTCATCTACCCTCAGAGCCTGGCACACAAGTGAGCCACTTCTGACGGTTAAAAAACTTGGATGCAAATAAAAGCAGATGGTGCTGTATCTGCGTGTGCCGGGGCTGCCTATGTGCAGGCAGCCAGCGCCGGCGGTTTGTTCCCAGCTAGGAAAACCAAGAGGTCCTTCAGCCGGTCAAAGCATTGTACAGAGGCCACCAGAGCTTGCTGCCCGTGCGCCCCATGTGGGATGGAAAGCCATGTATTCATGAGGTCTTAAGCAAAACAAAAACCCCAGGGGAGGTTATTCCTCTCCGCAATTAGGAGCTCTTTGCTCTTAATAAAAATCAAGTGGTTTGCAGGTGCTGCGAACCTTTCCCACTCCCCAGATGAAGTGGGGCACATGAAAGAGCAGCACCAGGGTAGGAGGCATGAGGGGATGCCCCTGGCATCCCTTCCACCAGTGGGAAAGCATCGGGGGGGGGGCAGAGTGCCTATGCCACAACCTTGCGTAGTACATCTGCATGTCAGGGAGAGGGCATCAAATTTCTATTTCTAAATTTCTATTAATTTCTATTTCTACTATTTCTATATATTTTGATTTTTATATTTATTTGTATTTATATATCTATATCTATTTTTATGTATCTTTCTTCATGTCCCTGGCCAGTGGTTTTCATGTCCCCGGGGCATCCAGGGTGCGTCGAGGTTATAGGCAGGTGCTCGCTGTGCATTTTAATGCCCTGCTGTAGCACTGAGGGGTTTGGAGGTGCTGGGGTCACCTCTGAGCATGGCACAGCTCATCGGTGGGTGCCAGGTGGCTGTGCCCCTGTGTTTTTACGAAATAAGGAGGAAAACATCACCTAAATGCTATGGGCAAGATGATAATGGCTACATTTAATCTCCCAGGAGCAGCCGACCGCTCACCCAGCTGGGAAAGGGTGACTGACTGCCATCATTGTATGTCCCTGCTCTGTCCCCTTATAAAGAGTTGCGTGTCCCCCCAAAAAAGGGGACAGCCTGTGATTTGTGACCCCTGCCACACACACGCGAGGGCTGAGCTGACGTCCCCGAAGCAGCCGGTGGGGAGCAAAGAGGGCAGAGGAGGGGGGCAGAGGCATTGGGCTGTGGGGTACTGCTCCTGAACCTATTTTGAGCCCAGTGCTCCCCGTTTTCTCCTTGATGTCCCCCCCCCAGTGTCTCCTCTAGTGTCCCTTCTTGTCCCCCTAACGTCTTTCCCCGTGTCCCTCCCTGTCCCCTGATGTTTCTCCCTGTGTCGCTGCTTGTGTCCCTCCCCGACCCTCAGCGTCCCCCCTAAGCGTCCTTCCATGTGTCTTGGTGTTGCTCCGAGTGTCCCTGCCATGTCCATCCCTGTCTCCCCAGTGTCCCTCCCATGTCCCCTCCCAGTGTCCATCCTTGTCCCCACCCAGCGCCCCCCCACCCGCCCCTCCTTGTCTCCTCCATGCCCCCCCAGTGCCTCTCCTTCTCCCCACCCAAGTGCTCCTCCTTGTCCTGCCGTTGTCCCCTCCAGTGTCCTTCCTTGTCCCTACCCAATGTCCCCCCAAGCGCTCCTCCTTGTCCCCACCCACTCTCCCCCCCAAGTGCTCTTCCTCGTCCCTCAGTGACAACACCCCCGCCCCCCCCCAAGTGCTCCTCCCTGTCCCCCAGTGTCCCCCCTCGTCCCCGGCGGGGCGGGGCAGGGGACACGCGGGGACACCGGCGGCAGGCGCGCGGCTCGCGCGCGCGGGACAGTCCTCCCTGCGGTCCGCACCGCGCCGTTAAAAGGCCGGCGGAGGCGGGCGCGGCCCCAGAGGCGGCGGCGGGGGCGGGAGCGGGAGCGGCTCCGGCTCCGGCTCCGGCTCCGCTGTGGTTGTGCCTCACCGCTGCTTTCCCAGCCTCACCCCGCCCAGGCGCGGGGGTCCCGGGCCGGGGGGACCAGGCCAGGCTTCTCGCCGTGAGGGGGTAGCGGGACGTCGTGGGGCGAAGCGCGAGCCATGACGGAGAGCCCGGCCCCGGCCTCAGCCCCGGCTGCGGCCGCCAAGCCCAAGCGGGACAGGGCGGCGCGGCGGCCGGCGGCCCACCCGAGCTACTCGGACATGATCGCGGCGGCAATCCGGGCCGAGAAGAGCCGCAGCGGCTCCTCCCGCCAGTCCATCCAGAAGTACGTGAAGAGCCACTACAAGGTGGGCCAGCACGCCGACGTCCAGATAAAGCTCTCCATTCGGCGCCTGCTCGCCACCGGCGTCCTCAAGCAGACCAAAGGGGTTGGCGCCTCCGGCTCTTTCCGCCTGGCCAAGGCTGACAAGGCGAAGTCCCCAGCCAGAAAGAGGAAGACGGTGGCCAGGAAATCCACGTCGCCCCGGAAAGCGGCTAGGCCACGGAAAGCCAAGTCGCCGGCAAAGAAGCCCAAAGCTGCTGCTGGGAAAGCCAGGAAGAAGTCGAGGGCCAGCCCAAAGAAAGCCAAGAAGCCAAAGACTGTTAAGGCCAAGTCGCTGAAGGCGTCCAAGCCCAAGAAGGCAAAGCGGTCGAAACCCAAAGCCAAGTCCAGCGCCCGGAAATCACCCAAGAAGAAATGAGAAGTCTAGAGGCATTTCGGTATTCTGCCCATTGGTTTCTGTAAATAGCTTTTGCCTTTATTTTCACACCTTTCTATTGCATTTTATAAAGAATTGATCTATTCCTGTCTGGAAATAGCTAAAACAAAGCAGTTAACAAAAGGAAAAAGGAACGTCTTTGGTACAGAGAGTTCCGGTTTTTAAGAGTTACTGGTGTGGGGTTTTATTTCAACGTCTCAGAAATTTCTTGCGTGTGTGTGTTGGGTTTTTTTAATGCCGGGCTGCTTGTTGTGTGCTGGGAGTGATGGTGACTCCGTGCGTTTGTCGAGGCCGTACATGATTCCAATTCCTGATCCTGCCCTAGCTCCCCAGGAGTCGCTTGTTTCCTGCGGAGCTGCCACAGTGCAGGGACTCTTAGGACAGGGATGGGACGGAGGAGGTGGAGCGGGGCCAGGGTCTGTCCACATTTGCTTTCAAGGAGTTGGAGGTGTCCAAGCAAGTGGGAAGGGGTTGAGGCTGGGGGAGAGAGAGCAAGCGTGGCTACGAGCGGCTTTGCTCCCTGGGAAGGAATGGGCCTGAGCACGGCAGCGGGCAGCTCTGCAGGCAGGCTGGGGTGGGCAGCCAGGAGAGGGTGAGGCAGGAGCCGCTATCACCCTGGGGCTCTGGCTTTGTGCCCAGCAGGGGCTGGCACAGCTCCAGGGCCTGCCTGGCCCCTGCCAGAGCCCCTCGCTGGGCAGGGTTGGGTTGTCCCGATGGCCAGGGGCTGGCAGGGAGCCTGTAGGCCAGCCCTACTGCTCAGCAGGGTCTGAGTCTTGGGCAGGAGGAGCCTAAAACGACGTGGCTAGAGGCGTCTGAACTCCTTGGATGTCAGGATCCCCAACCACCTGAGCCAGGCACTCCAAAATCCCAGGGGCTGTGGGTGCCTCCTTGGGCTCACTGTGCCTAAATCTCATGAGCCCAGGATCTTCACCCTCCCAATGGTTGCTCCCAGATCCATTGGCCTGATGATCCTAAATCACTTGGGCAGATGGTGCCTGAGCCTTTTAGCCATCAAGGATCCCAAATTGTGTAGTTCAGGGTGCTGAAGTCCTTGGCCTGGAGGTACCTACCCACTTTGGGCTCCTGTTCCTAAGAGCCTTGGACCGAAGGCTCCCAGATCACCTAGGCTGAAGACCCTAAACCCCTTTCAAGAGCCTGGTGCCTGATCCTTCCGGACATGAGGGGCCTAAACTTCCCCCCCCCCCCCAGATTGCCCCTCAGTCAGCTGTAGTGGCGGATGGAGATGCCTGACCCAGCTGGACTCTATTGTCCCTAAACCCGGTGGGCCTGTGGGTCACAAACCCCTTGGGCCAAAGGCGCTCAAATTCCTTGGGGTCACGTACCTAATCTCTTTCAGCTGCCAAGTCCTAAACCTCTCAGATCCTCGGTTGCCTCAGCTGGGTGCACCCAAATCCTACAGGGGGTCATTACCCCCCTGCCGTGGGCATGTGCAAACCATGTAGATGCGAGGATCCAAGCCACCCATGCCGAGTACCCCCGAAAAATCCCTTTAGGTGGGGGCAGCTAATGCCCCTGGGCTTTATTGATCCTCACAAGGTCCAAAATTCACCGGGTGGGGGGGAGTGGAGGGGGGAGGTTGTACATGACCCCACCCCCACCCCTTACAGCTCCTAAATCCCATGGATAGGGTTCCCCAAAATCCCTCAGGCTCCAGGGATTGCAAATCACCTGGTTACGGGGTGCCTAAACCCCTTGGGACAGAGCCCCTCCCCTCCCCCCAAAAAAGGTGCCCGAGTCCTTTCAAGCTGCAGGAGCGCAGCGGGAGGGGGCGGAGCCTCTCTGGCCACGCCCCCTCCCTCGCCCCGCCCCGCCGGCGAGGGGGCGTGGCCCCCGGCGG
>BOSO01007223.1:64835-77949 GCA_018403395.1 Gorsachius goisagi | reverse complement strand
CGCCCTGCTGGCCACGCTCCTCTTAATGCACCCCAGGGTACCATTGGCCCTCTTGGCAACAAGGGCAAACATTTCAATATATCTACATATTTTAACAGATATCACAGGATACAGAGGAATATTGAAGCTTCCTCCTTGTTCCATGGAAAGGTTAACAAACAAAGCTGTCACCTTATAGGAGTTCATTTAACTTGTTTTTGAACGTTCTTCTAGTGAGTGTTTACACCTTTTCCTGGGTGAGCTTCTCCAGTTCCTGGCTGCTTGGGTAAACAGCTTGCAAAAAATCTATGATATTATTTCTGTGAGCTTACTTCAGACAAGAAGTGTCAAGGCTTGATTTACCTGAGGCAATCACCGATGTAATGCATAAAGTTGACAATTATTGTTGAAGAAGCAGCAGATGGGAGGACACTTCTGCTACCTGACCTTACTGCTTGCTCAGAGGACTGCTGTCACCTGTGACAGTTGTGGCTCTCCAGCAGTGCTGAGTTTCTTGCCTCTGCTAAATGGACTCTATTTACTCTTCTGTTCATAACAGTGGTTAGCTGGAAAATGTCCAATTTTGTGAGTAACAGCTGTTACTTTAAAAGTGACAGGCTCTATTCATCTAAAACAATCTGCGATCTGAGCTGTACAACCAACCACATGGACCTATCCCACAGAAACTCTGCTGCTACAAATATGCCATGCATTTAGACTCTGAGGAAGGCAGAAAGCATTTGCAGTTTGTCAGGAAAATAAAAAAGCTTAGGTGAACAGGATCTAAATTACTAGCAGTATTTAGGCAGGTCTTTTTGCATCAAATTTTTCTGTTGGGCACCAGCTTGGTCCTTAAGAGAAGCAAAAAAGCAGGCAGTGGGCCCAGGTTATCTGCCTGATGCTCATACCTTTTCTTCTATGACCTTAAGAAAGTCACAATAGTCATAGTATTCTAAATAATTTGCTGAAATTATAATCTTGGGGGTGCCATCAGAAAGTGGACTTACCACAGCAAAGTGAGGTCACCCTACATTGCCTATGCAATTATTGCTCACAGCACCTTCTTTTGGCTTATTGCAAATGAAAGGTGAATTGTGTCAGCCTAAACTTACTTCATTTTTTTGTCAGTGAGTGACCCATAGCTTGTGGAGCTGCAGTAACTCAAGCCTGTGTCTCATCCCCTTGTTTTCCTGATAGTGTTACATTCAGTTATGACAACACTTTGCATCTCTGTAGTTCTTTCCCATGGACTTCATCAAGCTTAAAAAAATTAATGAACGTGGCTTCACCTCACTTTCAATTAGACAATTTTTCCATTTTAAGGTTTCCAGGGACAGAAAGTCTTGTTTTATGCAATATATTTACTTTCCTTTGCAGCGTGCTATGGATGAAAGCCACAGGGACTGTTATTTGTTTCTGCAATAAGTGTTCAGGGGAGTCTGGAATCTGTGAGCCTACCGTGAGCTAATAGACACAAGACAGCTTGCAAAACACAGCTCCTGCTTAGATTTAACAGCTTCAAAGACCAGGCAAAGCCTATGATGCATAAAGCGTTGAAGATGGACTGATTAGAGCCCAAATTATCAGTCTGAGCCTAGCCCCATGCAGACAAGGAAACAAGAAAAGGGAGTGGTTGTGATAACCTGTAGAGAAAAATCTGTCCTGACTTCCATCTGAGATTTGCTGAGGATTGGATGGGGAGATGCCTGGCATACCTCTAGGCCACCAGCTAATTTCTCTCTGAGACGTAACGTTGTGCTGATACCTGTGTTGTGCTCTCCTGTCTGTAAAACAGCAGTCCTTCCTGTGCTATGAAGTCCCAGTTGGCAGAAGAAATCACATGGCTTGTATAAATGTCTTGCCACCTCTCCCAGGCTGTTCTCCAAGGGGCAAGTCCCAGAGCCAAGTTGGGAGCGTTGACCTGTGTTTGTGTTTGCTGAGTTGCTCCTCCATGCATTCCAGCCCTCAAAAATTCAGCAATTTTTGCATTTCTGGAAGTATGTAAACTAAATCTGACAGGTTATTTCAGTTGACTCCCAGCTCCTTGGAAACCTGAGAGGCAGAGATTTTGCTTAGTCTTGCCCTTGGCTTTCCTACACTTCCTACAATCAGACTTACCTGTGTTATTGCTCTGTCCAGAGAAAGGTTATGGGGTCTCTGCTGCCAGGACCTCCTTATGCTGTTTCCCCACTTGGTTACCTCCTTCTGATGCCCCAACACAGCCTGGAATTAAAGGGTCAGTCCATGTGCTTGTGTTTGCTTATGTGTGTTTGTGCCTGCACACAGATCAGAACCCCCTCTTCCCCCAAATAAAGAATTCAGGGATTCTTTTGTTTACATAGGGATTTCTTTAAAGACAATATCAACATGGACAAGAGAGGTAAGCACTCAGAAAAGTGACCTTTCCACTGCTTCATCCTTTCTTGCCTCTAATCTAGTCCCAATCTCTCATGTCCTACCAACATTGCCTTCAACAGTCATTTACTGCTAGACATGAATTTGGTCGTTTTACAGCTTCCCTGCCCTTTATGGGGTTTTCTTCTGCTTGCTGGGTACAGCACTATCCTCATACTCTGCTTCTCAAGGGATCCATTAGTGTTTCATCTCCCCTCCTGGACCACTAGCTGCTAGTTGCATACAAGATGTCTTCATGTTTCTACCTATTAACTCTCAAAGAAACTGCAGGTAGTGATGGTGGTAAAAAGCCAGGACTTCTGACAGCTCTTGAAGACAAAAATAAATAAAAGCAACTCAGTTAATCAATCGGTGGCATTTACAACAAAACCCAGAAAATGTATAGCACACCAAAAGGCAGGCACTTTTAATCCCTAAATTTTGTTGAAAGGCTGCAAAAATGTCTGGGAATTGTATAAGTGTTTTTGGCTTGTGGATAGCCTCTCAAGTCACTGCAATTTCCTGATGTTATAATAATAAAATCCAGAAAGACTGCTCAGCTCAGCTTTTCAGATCAAATTGATTGACAGGAAGACTAATTCCATGGAAACCACAAAATCTGCCCCATTTTCTTCTTCTAAGACCCTCATGCATGACTGAGTCTCATTTACCTCTGCACAATTTAGCATAATTGCATCTCTGTAATTTAAGTAGAACATTTTTCTGGCAAAGATGGTTAGAAAGATGAGATTGAAGGCCTTCTGGAAACTGCACGGGTGTTTAGTCTCTGCACTATAGAAAAATATAAACTTCATTTCCCTGATTCCTTCACTGTTTTGATTTCTTTCATTTTCATGTGGGGTAGAAAAGGGACATCGTTCCTATCTGGTACTGATTTTCATTCTCTGAATTCAGCTCCTCCTCAGAAACAGGCACTTGATTCAAATCAGTATCAGGACTCATGGAGAAAATCAAGAATATTTCTGCCAACTGTACTGATTAAGGGCAGGGAAATTTGGGATCAGTCAAGGGAACATGTTGGTTCTTTAGTAAACACATTATAAGATATTTTCAATGACAAGGGTAATTGAAATGCACAGTGCAACGGACAGCATGCACAATGAGATGTCTCTTATTTTTCCTGTCATTTCAGGAAACAGTGAAGTTCCTGTGGCTGTTTCGGTTTGTGAAGTAGGCACTGACAAAAATCTATATTTTTGCTAATCTATATGCTTTGAGTGGTATATAAATAATTGTTGAAGAAGTCAATAACCGCTTCCCATCTTAGTCCCCAAACTCTATGCACTAGCCACAGGAGGCCATGCACCAGCATGGCAACAGCAAGAAGGGCAAGGCAGGAACAGATCTCTTGCTCATTCATGCTCTATTCCTACTCTCCTCGCGGCCTTGCAATTTTGGGAGAATGACAGAGATTTTTCCTGCAGTCCTATCAGCCACCAGGGTTGAAGGCATGTTATAGCCCCATGAGCAGAAACTTCACAGATGTTTGCTTTGTGATGAAAGTGGACCACTTCCCACTCTTGGGACTTTCTTTCTCAGTTGTATTTCTTTTTCCCTGAGGAAAATGACCACTGCCACAGAGGCTGGGCCTGTCCTCAACCCATCAAAGGTTTGTAGGAGACCAGGCTTTGAAGGCTAACCTGGGGTTTGATGATGAGTGACCAGAGCACCCAGTTGGGATGCCCATTGCAAACACTGCTGTGCGGCAAGTTGCCTTCTCCGTACATCAGAGCTATTTCTGTGCCTGTTTTTCATTCCCAAGCTTTTACTGCTGTACTAAATCACTCCTGGAAATTATGAATGCTAACAGCATAGTGGCCAACAGCAAAGGTGCCCAGCAGGAGGTGAGCTCTTGGGCCCTGTATGATTAATTTGCATTGCTGCAGCACCAGGGATTCCCATGAAAGGATCAGGACCCCATTTGGTGGGAATCTGAATGAATAAATAATAGCAGAGCTCTCAGCCTCGGGGATAAGCAATGTGCAACAGCGTCTAAAACCAGTAAGAGAGGAGAAGGCGTGAGAGTAAGGAGGAAAACTACCTACCAGGAACATTTGTTCTGCTTAGCTTCAGATAAATGCTTGTGCAAGTCTACCAAGGCTTCATAAGCAGGTAAATCATACACAAACATGCCTTCATAAAAATGAAGAGAATTTAACTATATTAATGAACTGTTGTTTAAGACGGTTTATTTTCTACATAAATTATGTTAGAAGTAAGGTGGTACATGTACAGGCCACCACTGATGAGATAGATGAGCTTGAGCACAGTATTGGCTTTTAATTTCAGGACCTGAATGGCCACCTGAAATTCATTGCACTCCTGGTTTTGAGTGTAAGCCTCGCAGATTAAAGTCTAACACAGTAAACCTGGCCAAAGGGACAACCAAGTGACCTGTAAAACCCCTTCTTAATTACAGTGTAGCTTCTGCAGCAGGGAAGAGACAGCAGAAGAGACACTGCTTGAGGAATATTAGTACGGGAGTAATAAAGTAATTTATAATATTAAACACTTTTAAAGTTCAGTACCCTCTGGCTGACTGTTATCTAAGTCATCCCATGACACAAGAATTCCTCCACTCGCAGAAAATAACACAAAGGACATTATTTGTTCTGTTTAAAAACCCAAACCAAACCAAGTCTGATTGTTATACCTAGACTTTTACACAGATGGTAGAGCAAAAATCTCACTTCACTGCCTGCGTTCAAAACCTTTCCCTATATAAATGTGACTCTGTGGCATCCTACCCACGACTTCACAGCTATAGAAGATAAAGTTTGGATGACCCGAGGGCTAAGTTACAGCCACCTGCCCAGGCTGTGGGGCTGGCAGTCGCCCTGCTAAGAATGGTTTGCTGGATCTGGTCAATGCTCTCTACAACAAATGGAGCCACAGAAAACACCCTCTGCTGTCTTCTGAAGTTCTGACACGGAAAAACTCCTTGCTGTGCTGGAAATCAGGCATGCAAAATTCCCATAGTGCAGCTTCAGCTTTTTTAATTGGCATAGAGGAGCTGAACAAGAGGGTGAAATTGCTGTAGAAACGCTGGGCTAGAAAACATTTCTGGTCAAGCCCTTTCCTCAAGAGATTTGGATTGAAACCATGCCAGTTGGAAACCTTTCCTTAAACATCTCTGCTGATGGAAATTTTACAGATTCCCTATTCATGTTTTAATAATTTCTGTAGGTTTTTGCTTTCGTTTCCTAATTGCTTTGTAAAGTTAAATGCTTTAACAATTTTGCATTTCTCTCTTAAAAAAATCCATACCCTTTTTTGATTTCTTGAGAAGTTTTTCACTCTAGGTTTTGCCTCTATTGTTGCTTCTTAAAAAAACCCAGATTCTAGCCATGGCTACAAGCGGACAACCTGTTTATGCAGTGTGGTCTTTTATCGTACATTTATCGAAAGACAGAATCAGACTGAAAGCCTTTTTTTTTTTTCAGTTAAGACTTTTACCACATGAAAATTCATCTTCTAATCAGAGACTGTCATATGCCTTTAGGTTAATGGTGTAAAACAATACCTATGGGACTTGTAAGTATTAGATAATTAATTGCCTGCAAAGCTTGTTTCAAAATTTGAGGTGCCTTGTGCTGCTAATGGATGGTAGGAGTCATGTTGCACTTCTTTACTGGTGAAATCACAGACACCTGGTTGGGAATGCCACAAACCTGCAGAGCACTTGCATTGTACTTTGATGCTTCACAGGAATATAAAGCACTCAGCAAGAAATACCCGTACTTCTTTTTGGTTCTGAAAAATCTTTCCTTCATGCTTGATTTCTCTCAAGAGCATAACAAAAGGACAGCCAATAGCCCAGGAGGCCTGTTACAAAATTCTTAAGGGATGTTAGCATGAAATTCTGAGTCTGATGAATATCCCACAGTGGATATTTGAAAGGTAAGCATTGCTTAGATATTTACGGCTTTATGTTTTGAATCAACCTTATTTTGCCTTCTCTCCCAGGGTCTGTAATGACTTGTGGTACCGTTAAGGTCACTTATATTACACTTCTCGAATAGAGGCATGAAGCACTGTATATCACATCTTATTTGCTTTGCAAATGAACAGTATCTTTTACCTGGACCTTCCCAGCCATCAATGTTAGATGCTGTCCAGATAAACCGCCAACACAATGTGCGGTGTGAATCCTTAAGGCCAGCAAATCCCCTTGTTTGTTGTCAGAAGTGTCACACAATTCTTGCTAGCATCCCAGCCATGGGATTTTCCAGATCTCCCATCCTGCTCCTGACTGCAAGATATATCTGGTGAATCTATTCAGTAGCTACTTCTGGAAGAGGGATGTGAGCAACCACAGTATTCAACGAAATGCAGTGGACCTCATATGTGAAGTGGCTGGCATGAGAAAAGCTGCCTCTCTGCTGTGTCTTCCAGGCACCTCGAGCCTCTTAGAAACCATTGCAAATGTAGCAGGTGTGATGGACATCATCCATTAGCATGTTAATATGCATTGCACTTGATACCGAGCCTTGATGTCAGTGCTCAAGAGCAACAACAGATTTGGTCCCCAGCATCTCAGAGGGATATTGCTGCTGAGCAGGGCAGAGAAGTCAGTGTGTGCAGGAATGGGGAAGTGGTCACCTGGTGTCACCTAGGCAGCTTCATCATGCTGGAGGATGGGAGGAAGCTGGTCTGTCTCAACTCTTTTCACATGGCTGAGGTATTGTGCTGTGCTGAAAAAAGCATTAGCAGGGCAGAGCTGTGGAAAAGGACTTTTAGGGAAGGACATACAAAGTTGTTTCAAGAGGAAATTCACATCCAGCTCAGTGCTTTGGCCTGGTTTAAATTGGATTTGTTGCTCAACCAGAGAGCTGTTTGTGAGGTTGGGGGCTGTACAATCCAGCACCTGAATTGTGACCTGACTTCTGCAAAGAGTTTCTCCAGGCCTTCACAGCTGACAAATACACCCTGTGATTGCTCTCCCTCTGAGTACAGATCGTGTACCAGGGTTTAGTTGCTAACCCAGTCTAATTGATTCTTCCAGAAGTTTCTGAGTAAACATCTATCTATCCTCTGTCTTGAAAACACTAAGTCAGCAATGGACTTGGATGGGGGAGAGCATTTTTAAAGCAGTGTTTATTTCTGGAGGTATGTAGAGGTTCTTTTAATAGGCT
The DNA here is from genome assembly GCA_018403395.1 of Gorsachius goisagi. NCBI lineage: Eukaryota > Metazoa > Chordata > Aves > Pelecaniformes > Ardeidae > Gorsachius > Gorsachius goisagi. The sequence continues at coordinate 70,420 of BOSO01007223.1, read as the reverse complement.
ATAATTACAGGTGCCACTGCATCTTTATCTAACATAGCTGTAGCATAAATAGTGGTTGAGAGGATGCAGCTGCTAAGGCTTTCTGGGAAATGCCTGGGAGTCCTAAAGTATGTGCCACGTTTTCTATTTTGAAAATGGCTCAATTCCATAAGACCGAACTCTTCCATAGATGCATATTCTGATGTCTTCCATTGGTGGGTACTTGGGCTTGAGCTTCTAGCTGGCATCTGGTTTCCAGAAGAGTTTTCCCAGACTGGAATTTTGTTGCCTTCCTGGTGAGAGTAAAGCTTCCCTATCAAAGTTGCAAGAAAACTTGTCTGAAGTCAAGAGAAGTCCAGGCATTGGCACTCATGTGGAATTATTTTGTCAGATACCTACATCACCCTTTTGCAACATGCTTTCCTTTAAACCTGTGGATGTCTGGAGCAATTTTATGTAGTTAAAATACGATATTCTTTTAAGACCACTGCTCAAGCAATGTAAAAGGTGAATTTTTGCCCACCATTTGATCTTTCAATGGGAAAAGTAAGGATACTGATAAAATCCAAACGAAGCCCAGGTTAAGTTAGTGCCAGTTTCTAAAAAATAAACTGAGGATAGTTGCAGTGGTACTATAGTGCAGTCATGAAAACTTCTGCACTGATTTTTCACAAACCTAACTCTAACCCACCCATCCACTGGCTCACAGCTTCCACCTGCTCCTGTTGTGAAGATCTTGCCTCATTCCTGCTGAAGTCTGTGGGTTCTTGGCCGTTTGACCCTGCACTTGACCTTGAACAAGTATTCTTGTGACATTGATAGGGTTGAGGGCCTAGACGTGGGATTAATTTCACCTACCTTAGATGGTGCCTGCATCTCTGTCAGTGTCAGATACACCAAGGTCACCTTACAGGCACTGCAGAGGAACAGGCACGATCCGTCTGACTGATTTTTAACATTTGAATTATACCCTATGATGGACTGTTTTTTCCCATTGACTCTAAAAGCATATTCATAGCTCGTTCAGGTGTAGACACGTACCTTTTAGACCTTTTGATGAGGTGAATCCAAATCATACAAGCTTCTAACTGGAGAATGTAATTTTTTTTGAAAGATTGTAAATCAACAATTTTTAATCTGTTTTCTCTGAAGGTGTTATTTTTTGAAAAAAAAAAATTCTTTGTTTTCCTTGGCTCTTGTTCCTCTTTTTTTTTTTTCTATCACTGCATTACACCCCTCTTTCTTACAACAGCTTTCTAACTTTTTCTTCACTTTCTGTTCAAAATGTAAGAAAGTTCAGGAAAACTTAAAAATAGAATTGTTTTCACATACTAATATTCCATAAGAAGTTCAAGAAAGAATTTTAAAAATTGTTAGACAAAAGTTGATTTTACATTTTCAACAGAAGGGTAACTTTTAATGAAACAAAAAGTTATGAACTCTAATTATAACACAAACTCTAATTATAACATTTCATATTTTCATCGATACTCAGACTGACTGCAAACGTAGGCACAATGAGGTCTCTTTTACTGACACATCCAGAAATAGTTTTATCTATAAAATTTTGATGACATGGACTAAAGAACAAGTTGTTCAATTCTCGGAAGAGTTTTTTACTTAAATGTTACTCCTTTCTTTCCTTTGACTGTAGAAAGGACATATAGTTAAACAAATGAATAAAAATAACAAGAAGAGACAATATAAAGACCTAGAGAATAAACGGTATTCAGGTTGTGCAATTAATCGAAAAGATATATTACGCTATGATTATCTCAATGGCAATATCTCTGATCTGCTTTTGATGATTTGTTGCGCAAGCCTTAATAAACAAGATGTGAGCAAGTTAGCAAACCTGAACCCATCCCCTCCCAAGTGCTGGTTCAGGCAGCACGGGGTGATAATACAGGGAGGATGGAGCAAGGCAAAACACAAACAATTGAGGAACTTGGATTTCTCCGATTTGAGAGAGATGGAGGGGAGAGCTAGTGCAGGTAATTGGATGTTCAGCCATGGACTAGGTGTGCGTGTTTTCCTTATGAATGCAAATTCCTTCTAGGCATAAACCCCTAGCAGGAGAAGAATTAATGGAAGTACCTGGTGGTTTCTGCCTAGACTGTAGATTATTTGAACCTGGAGCCATCTTTTTCCATTTTTTGTGCAGCGCACAGCATAGGGGGATCAGCACTAAGCTCCAATTATTACTATTAGTGAAACAGCGCATAAAAAATATCCGCTTTTCTGTAAGATCTGCAGAGACATTTTAATTTAAATAGTAGACAGTGAATCTTAAATTGCATCCTTTTACTATAAATGTGGCTAAACTCCTAAAAGCATCTGGGCGTAAATCTAAAAAAAGATTTCATCACAGTGAGCCACACCAAAATTTCTACTTGGTAAATATGCAAATCACAAAGTGCTGCACCACTCTGTCTATTAAAACATGATATATTAACTGAAAACTTACTGTTGGTTACTATGGAAAGGGGGCTTAGCTTATGCTAACTTTTTAATGGTGAGTTTGTGCATTTTGAGGGGGGAATATTTGAAATGGGGGTGGGTGGTAAGATTGTGTAATCAGCCAGCTCATCTTTAACTTCTCATCCAATTTCCATTTTGAAAGTCTTTAATGGAGAAGCAAGGCATGTTTAATTGATTGCCATTAAAATCTTCAAAGGAATTGGCAAGATGAAAGTTGTTTCTAATTACTGCATTATGATGTAAGCTTAACGATACGCCACTTCTCCAAATTGATTTTATTAGAATTTAAGATGAGGAATTAATTGAGTCGCTGTATTGATCCATTTTATTTTTCCACCATTTAACATGTCCAGCGAAAAAAAAAGCTATTGATCTGTGGAATAGTAATGAGGACTTAAGAAAGAAAGTCGAAGTGAAGATGGATTGGCCAATAAAAATAACTTACAAAAACCATAATGTGACAGCAGAATATAGTGACAGAGACCAATTTATATCTAGGTTAATTAGGGTAAATTAAGGTTAATTCTTTTGTTATTTAACTTTTATTTCTTTGTCTCGCTTTGTCCTATCTGTTTGTACTAGAATAACTGCTTGTCCTGGTAAAGCAAGATTCTGCAAATCTCCTTCCAGTTCTGCTAAATTTGCCTTTGAAGATCTCTTTAGAATTACACTCAAAACCTAAAAAGATCCTTTCATGCATATTTTTAATCTTTCCTAAAAATCTTCTTAAGGGTATTCAAGATTGCTTTCTTGGTCTTATTCTCTTAGAACTGATTCCTGTTTCTTTCCTTATATGTAGTGCAAGATGGGTGCTTTTAGGGCACAAGACATATGCTCCATGCTCTCTCATATATGTTCTCCTCAGGTATGGCCACTGAAGTTATCCTGATTGGGTTAATTTTAATCAGTTGCTGTTTGTGAACTAAACCCTAAGTACCAGGCATGCGTAAGCTTTTATTGTGTGATAGCTGTATAACTACGCATGCACACATCAACTCCAAGAGGGTGGTGTAATGAAACATGTCTAGTCCTTCAACAAAGTGGGTGAGGCATGCCCATCAGATCTCCTATGGTAAAATGAGCAGCAATTTGGTGATACAAATATGACCCATTAAATTATTTTAAATGGTTGTTTTTCTGTTTTGTACTGGGGTAACTATTTGTAACTTCACAGAATCACAGAATGGATAAAATAAGAATGGACCTCTGGAGATCTTCTGAGCCAACCGCCTGCTCAAGCAGGGCCATCTAGAGCAGATTGCACAGGACTGTGTCCAGCTGGGTTTCAAATATCTCTATGGATATTTGGGGATATCTCCACAACCTCTTGGGAAAACCTCTCCGATCACCAGGAGAAAGATCATCTTCATGTCCTGTGCTTGCAGAGTGCAGCGAACAACAGGGTCTCATTCTATGTTTAGAGGGCATGGTTCTACCCTGTTCTTATTCATAAATTCTGCAAACAAAGCATTTCCTTAACTAAAACTTGCCAAATTTGAGTGAAATGCCTTCTGAGGGTAAAATGGTTCTCCAGAAGTTCCTTGTTGCAGCTGACATTCGAGGAGTGCTGTTTTGGCTTCGCTGCTTGTGTTGGAAAAATTAACTGTTATGGTTGAGATTTCAAAGATCACACTGATGCGTTCACTATCTTCCCTATTGATTATGCAAAATGGAGTAGTCTGTGTATACAAAGAGATTGCAATGTAATTAAATATATGATTTATAATTGTATTTTAAGCTCTGATACAATTAAGGAGAATTTGTGTCAATTTGAGCCTTGAAGCTGTAAATTCGAGGCTGAGTTCTGCTAACACTTAAAGCTGTAACACTGAGCAGAAAAAAATGAGAATGGACATACTGGAGATGTTAATTGTAATCATGCCTGGTTTATCCTTGGCATTTATATCTCTTCATCAACACTGCTATCTTTCCTTTGAAGACAGAAATCCCCAAATCGATGCTGTTCTCATTCCCTATGCAGGGAGAAGAAAAATTGTAATGAAAGCATATTTTAATGGCCTCCTCAACAAAAAAACTATCATCCTGAAGTAATATTCCTCTCTTCCATTGGAAAGACTCTTTGGCAAAGGGAGAACGATGCCAGCTTTCTAGCCAAGTGGGGCTCCAGGAGATAATTTGTCTTTTTTATTCCTAAATAATTTACACATGATGCAGAGCCAGTCTGTTTGCAGCCATATAGCAGGTACTTATCAAAGCTCTATCTAAGTAGCTCCTTTGTTAAAACCAGTAATAGCTTCTTATTTTGAATAACCAGCTCTAGTGGTCATGACATCTCACACATTTACTACCAAGTGACATTAACATGAAGTAATTGAGAAAGTGATTGCAGAAATAGAGAGCTGTATTCAGGAGGAACTTTAATGAGCTCCTAGAGGATCAAAGACTCTTTTAGAAGTTCAGATATTGCCCATTTCTGAAGTTCAAACACTTAACCAAAGCTACTAGCACTTGAAATTTACTACAAGAGAAAGGAACGCGTTCAATAATGGTCCAACAAGGGAAATAAAAGTAAGCAGCAAATATCTCAAAATCTGGCTTTTTTAAAATTCAGTTTTCAGTTAAGGTGCCAGGTGTAAAGCCAAATAATCATCCTGAGTTTTAAATGAAATGTTAATTACAGAAATCCTCAGTGAAGAAACAGACCTAAGATGCAGCCAGAAAATACTCATTAAATAAGGAGCGATGGCTTGGTAGGGTAACTAGGTAAACTTTTAAAAGTTTTCTCAATGGTAAATATCAAATTCCTTTTTGTTTATATGTTGCAGAAATATGGTCTTAGTTCCCAAATGGACAGATACCTGCCTCACCAAAGAGACACTGAACAGCTGCTGAATGAACACAAGTATTATCTGATAGCATAAAATTAAAAGTAAAATTAAGAGCTATGAATCTTTATAAACATAAAATGTAGCTATGTCCTATGTCTCATTTACTCACCTTCTGGCTGAGGAAAGAAATATGATGGAGCACAAGAGGGCTTGATTAACCCCATGTAATTTGCAGTGCCAGTGAGAAAAGCTCCAGAAGAAAAGTTTAGAGGGTTGGGATAAAACTTTTAGGATTTTGATTTTGTCCCTAAGATTTTTGTAGTGGAGTAGTGACAC
>BOSO01007223.1:37014-64810 GCA_018403395.1 Gorsachius goisagi | reverse complement strand
TGCACCTACATATGCACATGCACACACATATATTTGTCTGAGTTGCTTCTAAAAAAGCTCTGGAGGCCAGGAAGGGAACTATTTCTCTTCGGAAGTGTAACTGCTTTCATGGGTTGTATAGTCAAAAAGTGGAAATAAAACAGTATTTTATGAGTTTTAGAATAAATTGCTGCAATTTATTTCACCACCGAGCATTTGACCAAAGAATGGTGCTAAGCACAACCTAATGAATTCACCAGGGAATGAGAACAAAGTAAATATATGTGGTGAAGGATAAATTAGGGGCTGCAGACTTTTTTTCTTTGTCCATTTTCCTCTCTCTTCCCACTCATTTGTGGATCTCATCTCTCTGCAGAGCAAATAAGGCTGCATCACTGCTTTTGAAACTGGTACGTGCTTGGCTAACAGAGCAGAGCAAGGGGATTATGTACCGGTAGTCTCTATCACTCTTGTAAAATTTTCCCAGATCTGTTGGCACTGATCACATGTCTGAGCAAGCCCATGCATTAATCTACGCTTACTTCACCAAATTCTTTCCATAATTAATTGTGATGTGCCTGTCAAAGTAGCAGTGGGAAAGCCATTGAGTATTTAAGTGGGGTTTGTGTCATGCCGTGTACCAGAGAGAAGATTCCTCTCATCTAACTTCAGCTTTTAGGCATCAGTTCAAATCTAACTGTCTAGGTTCCCTCAATAGCAAGTGGAAAAAGGATAGGAGAATCTTCAGGGAATGATCCATAGCATCCTAAAATAAGGTTTCAAGAACTGCCTTTTTTCTGCAACCTCTATGTCACCACTGGCTCCTGAAGGACTCTGATCAACTGATTTTAATAGATGCCTAAATAAGGGATGGTAAGTAAATTGAAATGAACCTCTCTTCAAGAGATGGTGTTTTGGATAGGGTAGAGTACTACAATTAATCGCTTGTAATTTGATGCAACTCACATGTATTCCAGCAACAGAGGAGGGCAGGAGGTAACAAAATGTCTTCTTACATTATCTAAGATCTTCTCTCCTGTCTTGCTCATTGCAGTTTATGCTTGGTCCTTGGTATCAATGGCATCTCTGCCATGGGAAGAAGTGCCCAAGTAATTTCTAAATATTCTGATGACCTCTTTCTGTCAACACTTCTCTAGAGAAAGCAGGAAGCATTGGGAATTCAGTACAAGAATAGCATCATAACAATTACGGCTTTTTTTCAGGATGCTTAATATTCCTATTATCTTGTATGCATACATATTTAAATGCTACATGCTTCCTTTTAGGAATAGACTGCTCGTGGCTTGAAGTACCCATAAAACTGCTGGAAAGTGACAGTGCCAATTAATCTGTTGACAGATTTGTTGTTTAAATATTAACAGAACATTAAGCAAATGTTGGCTGCTGCACTGAGATCCCTTCAGAGCGCTTTCCTCTGAAGTGCTGAGCATTTCTAGACACTGAAAGTGTCCCGGACACTGCATGGTGGGAAGGGTATCATAAATTTTTAGTCCCTTTTTCCCCACAGCTGCTAAACATACCATAAATATTACCTACCCTTGTGAAAAAGAAAAGATTTGTAAAAGCCTCATACAGATTGTAAACCCCTTACAGGAATAAATGATGGAGTTGTAAGCTTGTGGAGGGGATAGCAGGGAAGGGCTTTTCCTCTGACTACTTACTACTACTATGGCTTCAAGCCAGGGGGGGATGTTGGTCTCTTCTCCCTGGTAACGGGTGAGGGGATGAGGGGAAATGGCCTCAAGTTGCACCAGGGCACGTTTAGGTTGGACAGCAGGAAAAGGTTCTTCCCTGAAAGGGTTGTCAAGCAATGGAAGGGGCTGCCCAAGGAAGTGGTCGAGTCCCCATCCCTGGAGGTATTTAAAAGCCACGGAGATGAGGTGCTTAGGGACATGGTTTAGTGATGGGATGGCAGGGTTAGGGTAACGGTTGGACTTGATGATCTTAAAGGTCTTTTCCATCCTAAATGATTCTATGATTCTATGATCCTACTTCACCTAGGCAGTAGAATAAGAAATGAAGGTGGGGTGCTGAATTTATCAATCTCCTTAGTTAGTGATGTGGGAAATCTTGGAAAAGCCTCTGCAAAGGGAAGTACTTTTGATGCAAGATCAAGATGGGCTTGTGCCATATGAACCAGGAGGTGAATTTGGCTTCATTGGTGCTTATGGGTGCTGTGGGTTGGAAGCAGGAGGTTGGTGGAAGCCAAGGTGAAAGTCAGGTCTAGCTCCAGCTTGTCCATGAACAAAGACATGGGGTACACAAAATGAACACTGACTTCCTTGGTTTTTATTTCCTTGGTCAAATATGTGTACTTCACAGAAGACCTGGAGCACACAGCAACTCACACACTGTGTGAACTTAAGCATCAAATTAAGAGAGCATCACCATGACAGTAAAGATGCCTCCTGCTCTGGAGTTTCAGTCTGCTACTTTTCCCATTTCCTTTTTCCATCAAGCATATTTGGCTTTAAACAGTTTTGTGTTGTCATTTCATCCTTTTACCTCCTTTATTTCAACGGGTTTCATATCTCAGGAGCCATCATCACACTTCAATTTGGTCTTATATTATTGCTGGAAGCTTCCCAATTTAATTTCTATTATTTTAACACATTACATAATAGTCTGAATATAATTTGTTGACTCTGTCTAGCTACACACATTTTTTATTTAATGACAGTTGTGATAAAGACTTCTTCAAAGATTTTACAGTATCCTTACTGTAATCTTACTTCCCTATTATATTATTATAATAATAATTCCTTATTGACTTTTGCTTTCCTACAGGTTCACTCCTAAATGTTGGTCATTTGTTTTAGTTGTATATTGCAGTTCTTTCTATCCAGCTTTAACTGAATATGGAAGAAAAAGGGAAAATTATTATTTTTATGCTAATTGAAGATAAAGACTCAGGAAAGCCAGGTTAATAACAAGAGGTCTGCTCTGGAATTTAAATTTTTCTGACTTTGTAAGGGTTTAGGGACAGGGACTGTGAGCTCTCCCTGTCTGAAATGTTGTTTGTAGGAATAAATATGGACAAAAGTTCAGTATTGCTCCACAGTTCATTTCTTGTGCCTGCTCCTCTTTTCTGAGCGATATTTGAGCTGCAGCAAAACTTACCAATTTTTTTCTCAGTAAGAGGCGCAGAATAGCCATCACTGCAAAAGAAGAGGTGACTATGGTGTGAAGCGAAGGCTGCCTTCAGTCACAGATGGCTCATGTCACAGTTGGGAGGGAGCATTCAGGTCTCCTGGGTCGCTGTTCCTTTCACTGTATAGACATTCCTCTTCATCTAAAAATTCCATTTGTCTTGCTTCCTTTAAAAATAAATCATTGGATCAGGTTTTTGATTTGAAATTAAATGAAAAGGGAGCACATAGCCAGAGAGAAAAAGCTCACTAAAACAAGAAAATGTATAGGTTTCTGTGGAATAAAAGCCAATTTGCCTCAAAAAAATTCCATAATAAGATATTGATTACAGTTTTTCTTATGAGATTACTATTGAGTCAGGGACAGCTTCAGTAAATAATACCAAAGATCAAAAATTCTCAAGCTTTAGTTTCACAGTAAAGGGTGATAATTACAGTCTGGAGTAGTTTAAACAGATTAATAACTTCTCTAAAAGAAATATAAACCATGGGGGTAATTTATGTTCTTCCCTAGGCAGACAAGATTTGGATATTAAAAAAAAAATATTAGGTGACATAAAACCTCATGCAATTTCCTTATTTTTTATTTCCTTTATGTGTTTACCCATATTTTTATTTTATTATTTTCATTTGCTTTTGCTGTCCTCTGATTTTTTGCTGCAAAGGGAAGTGTTATAACAGTGACAGCTTTAACAAGTCATGCTCAAACACAGTGTGGGTCCTTTTATGTCAAGGTGGGGGTTCCTGATGCCTCTGACTATTATGACGCACGTCCTTCCTATTTGTAGGGGAGCATGCAAACCTGATAAAGTGTCTGTGGGAAAAAAATACAAGGTAAAATCAAAAGCAATATTTTCTCTATTAATGCATACCTATGGTTGGCAGGGTCCCATGTTCCTATGAAGACTGTGCCTGGTTGACTGTAAATAATTATTACTGGCTCCATATACAGTCTTACAGAATCATAGAATCATGAAATGTTTTGAGTTTGAAGGGACCTTTAGAGGTCATCTAGTCCAACCTCCCTGCAGTGAGCAGGGACACTGCTAACTAGATCAGGATGCTCAGAGCCCCATCCAACCTGGCCTTGAATGCTTCCAGGGATGGGGCCTCCACTGCCTCTCTGGGCAACACATTCCAATGTTTCACCACCTTCATTTTAAAGAATTTCTTCCTTATATCCAGTCTAACCCTACCCTGCTTCAGTTTAAAACCATTCCCCCTTGTCCTGTCACAGCTGGCCCTACTAAAAAGATTGTCCCTGTCTTTCCTATAGGCCCCCTTTAAGTACTTAAAAGGCCACAATAATGTCTACCCGCAGCCTTCTCTTCCCCAGGCTGAACAACCCCATGCTCCTAAGCATCTCTTTGGTCTCCAGGTGCTTCTGCAGAATGGTTTGCATCATCAGTTGGTTTTCTGCCATAGTTGTCAGTCCTGTGCATGTCTTGCACACTAAAGTGTCCTAAATGGCACTACCTGCTTACGGTTAGGGAATTGAATTGCACCCCGTGGCAAAAACCACAAATAAGAAAAGTGAAGTTGTACAATTTAATCACAAAGGGCCTGTGCTGGTGAGAGTGAGGACACAGGCAGTGTTTACTGGAGGTCATGGTGATACATCCAGGATGCTTCTACTTAACTAACTTGGCACAGAGGCAATCCATAAGAAATATCTTAAAAAGCAGAAATATTGTGCCAGAAAAGGAAAAGAAAAATCAGGATCAGTATTACTTTTGTGCTTTTTTTTTTTAATTTTTCAAGGCATTGCTCTTGAGCAGGGCTTTCTTTTTTCATCAGGCATGCCTGGCTTCCCCCTACTTCTGCAGAGATACTAAAACCTGTCACATGAGTGTTATAGTGAAATATGGTTTTGAAATACTGTTTTCACAGCATGGAAATCTCCCATGGTTTTTTTCCGCAGGTATTTTTGCTGGTTTTGTAGTGCCAAGAGCAGTTAACAAATATGAGGCAAGAATAATGAACCTTGTCTTTTACAAACAGGGAGTTGTGATCTGGGCCTTGGCTTTTGCCAATGCAGTAGACCTCAACATGCTTTGCACAGTCACTCCTGATAGTGGCACCCTATGACAGAATAGCATCATGGCTGGAAAGCAATGCCACTGGGAGAAAACAGGTACTTTAAACAAGAAAGTTTTGGATTAATTAGAAGCTCTATAATGAGTCAAACAACAAAACCAAGTGAATCTTTATCCAGAGCAAACACCTGAAAAAGCAGTGTGTGACACTACTTGTAGCTAATCATCAAACAACGGCAAATACAGATGGTGATTTCCCATCAGGAAAACAAAACAGACGGTGTAAATATACATTTTAGCCAAAGCTACAGATAAATGTCAAGCAGGAAGCCATTGGTTTAAGAACAGAACTTAGTTAGTGTTAGGTCCTGAGAGCATGAAGAAAAAACCCCCATGATTTTCATCCTCACTTTATCATGCAGCAACAGGAACTTCTTAACAAATCTCACCTCAGACATTTTGGGAGATCTTCCTTTATAGCATTCACAGTACAGGTTCCCTGTGCTGGGTCAGTGAAAGGTTTGCTGCCTATGACTGGCCCAGCACGGCATTGAGATCTGGAAGGCTGCCCATTATTTTGCATTTTAGGCTGAACTGCAGTGGGATACAACTTTTAATGCTAGGACTTGAGCAAGAGAAGTTGTCATGTCCTGGATAAAAATTAATAATCTGATTTCCAAGCTGGGTTGACAGTAAAATCTGTGTTAAACAGCAGTGTCTGATGGACTTGTTCTGGGTCTTCTTGATTGGTTTGGAGAATATTTCTCCATACCCGTTCTAGAAATGGAATGTAGCAGCTCAGACATTGAGGAGCGAAGAGCTGGGCTCTCATCCTATCCAGCACCTTTACCCTTCTGAGTAACAGAGAAGGTACATCACCTTGCAGAGTCTGACATAGTCTGAACATGGGAGAAAGCATCTAGATCCTGATTTTAACTGACATAAAACCACACCAACAGATGTCAAGGCACCCCATCTCATTCTGCCTGAGGTCTAAGCTGGCCAGACATGAGCAGCCTGTGTTCGTATAAATGTTGACATATCCAGCAGATACACTGGGGTGATAATGCAAATGGGCAGCTTTTGGATGGGTTCAGCCTTTTTTCTGGTCACCTGCTCATGCAGGCATAGTGGCTTGTCTGCCCTTCCCATTGTGGACATATCTACTCATTGCAAATGTCTGGAGTACCTGCTGAATGACTTTCAAGAATCACCTCTGACGACGACAAGAACTGTGCATCCCCATGTTCAGGAAGGCAAGCAAAGGTGGAAAGAGGTCTGCACCCGGGGAGGAGGAGGAATAGCACCAGCACCAGCATGGGCTTGGGGTTGGCTGGCTGGAAAGCAGCTTTGCAGAGAAAGACCTGGGGGTCCTGGTGGACAACAAGTTGCACATGAGCCAGCAATGTGCCTTTGCTACAAAGAAGGCCAAAATCTTACCAATGTGTATAAGTACCTGATGTGTTGGAGTAAAAAAGATAGAGCCAGACTCTTCTCAGTGGTGTCCAGTGACCAGGACAAGAGGCAATAGGCACAATGTGAAATACAGGAAATTCTTATAAATATAAGAAACTTATTTACAGGGTGGTCAATCACTGGAGCTTGTTACCCAGAGAGGTTTTGGAGTCTTCATCATTATGACATTCAAATGCAATGTCAGGACATGGTGTTGAGCACCCTCCTCTAGCTGACCCTGCTTTTAGCAGGTGGCTGGACTAGACCATCTCCAGGGGACCCTGCCAACCTCAGTGACTGTCATACTATGAAGTAATTTATCTTCCAACGTCCACTCCTCCTCCTTCATCTTTCTAATGAGGATTGTAATCCCCCATGTCCTAGAGGGATGTGATGATGGGAAAGTGAGAGGGCTCTCTGAAGGCTGGATGTATGTAGGAATGCTTACTACAAATGTGACTTTCCTGTACTTCTGAGCACATCAGCATACTCACTGGTCTTGATTTTTGCTCTCACTTTCATGGGTATAACACTGGACTCTCTAAAAGTCTGTTTATCGATACCACTGTGAGTTAAGACACAGTGACATTTATGAAATTCTTTCTACTTTCAGTGTGCTGCAGTCTGAAGATTCTCAGCTTCATCACCAGAATTATTGGATCCCACCTTAGTAACAACCCCATTTCATGTTTGATGTCGTGCTCAAAGAGCCTTATAAGTATAGGATTATTTTCTTAAAATGTGCTTTGATAGCAAAGGTTGAGTTTTTACTCAGCTTTTACTGAGCATTGAGTAGCAGCAAGAATAGTATAAAGATGGTGATCATCTTAATACTATACATTAGCTTATCAGGATTAATGTTATTATGACAAAACCTGGACAAATTAATGGCATTATACTGCTGTGTTTTGAAATTATTATCTTCATTTTTGGACTGAGTGAAATCTCTGCACATGATAAAAGGTATCTGGCAATAAATATACTAGCTCTGAATAAGTCAACTGCTACGCTGTCGAGAGTGATCTTGTATGGGTAGAAGGTGAAGTAGATGATTCTCCCAGTCCTGGGAACATGGAGTTCTCTGCTTGCTTGCATTTATTTTCTCAGATTTTGCAGTCCTACTCATAATGCCATAATATGCCATCTATTGTTGTTAGTTTGCTTTTATTTGCCCCTCTCTGGAGGAAGCATGAACTGTCTTTGTTCAGCAATGTCCAAACGTCTCATGGCACTCTTCCTCCCTCCCTTCTTGCAGGTGGGATGGAAGACACAACATCACAAAGGCTAACTGATCCTGACCAGTCTGGAGTTTACATTAGTGACAAATTCACACAGCATACAGCCAGAAGGAACAACTGAAATGACGCATAGAAGAGAAACCAGGGGTTTTCTTGGAATTCATTATCATTTGAACAATACCCTAAAATTCAAGGAAACAACTTTCCCTCTGCCCAGTAATGGAGAATCCACTGCAACTTTAGTGAATTTTGGTGCTTCACTACCCTTGCAATTAAAAGTCTAAACTTCATTTGCTTCTGCACTTGCCAATGTTAGTCTCCTAGCTAGTTGGCAGATACTCTTCCCTACCCATCCACTACTGGCAACTGCTAAAAAGAGACACAGGAAACTAAATGATCCCTTGGCTGCCTGGTGCAACCATTTTTAAATTCTTACTTGGTGTTCTGCTAATCTTAAAACCCCTGTTACACCATACCTTTTCCATTCATAGGAATTTATATTCTCGTTACAGACTCTTAAACTTTCTTTTTGTTGAATGAAAGAGATCAAGCTCTTTCTGTTCTTCATGCAAAGGTTTAGTTTGTATCATAAAATATTGTGATCTTTGTATGATTTGCATGGCTCCTTCTTGCACTGGAGACACTGGAACTAAAGAAAGGGAAAATAATCTTAACATGTCACCCTGACATGTTCTGATTTGTACAATGAAAGTCCTTATTATCCTTTACAGCCAAGCATGGAGAAATATATTGCAGAGAACTGCAGGTTAGATGAAACATCACTTTGCTCCACAGGAAATGAATGACTTCAGTACCACTATATGTGCCATAAGAAAACTTCCTGTAAAACAGTGGGAGCATCTTCTGGCTCAAGGTGACATCATTGGGAAGGTGTTCAAATGGTCTTGGTGTAAGTCAATGCAGTAGGTGAAAATTATGCTTGCTGAATAAATATTATCTTTGTCTTAAGATTTTATAGGAAAAATAGCACAAATACGCTTCTGATGATTTTTGGTTTGTACCTTAGTAGATGTGATGAAAGATAGTACAGGAACTGTGATGGGAAGAGATGCTTGCACCTTTTAACATGAAATTTCACCACATAGTTTATCTCTTTGTAAAAGATTTATGGTGCTTGGAGCTGTATAGCTAGCTCAGTCTAGGTCTTGGAGGCCCTTCAATGTGTTTCAATCTCATTTGGGACGTGAAGGCTGACTGGAAAATACTAAAGCTTCTCAGTCAACACAAACAGCAGTGAAATCACGGGTGGGGTCATGAGGTTGCTGTTATCATTGCTTTCATGTTGCATACTTCTGCTAGAAGTACAATAGAGCAGAGAGGAAACAGTCTAGGAGGTTTCTGAAGTATGTGGAAGAGAACTTCCTGACACAACTGGTGAGTGAGCCAACTAGGGAAGGCACCCACCGGACCTGTCATTTGTGAACAGAGAAGGCCTTGTGGGGGATGTGATGGTTGGAGGACACCTGAGGCACAGCAATCATGAAATGATAGAATTCTCAATTTGTGGAGAAGTAAGGAGGCAGGTCAGCAGAACTGCCACCTTGGACTTCTGGAGGGCAGACTTGCTCATAAAACTCCAAGTTGTACCGGTGCAAAATTGTTTTACGTGCACCAATCCTCTATGGTTCAATATGAATTGAAATATCAAACAAAATGTTACAGTTGAACATTTACTGAAACACAATTCCTTTCCCTAGCCTAGATCATCAGTGCTATGCATGTGCCACTGGAAAGCAAGTGGTTTTAGTCTGATGTGTTATATCGTTATTGAAAAAGCACAGGCTGGCCATACTTGATAACTTCCCTGAGTCTCAATTTAGCACTTGTGAACAACCAGCTAGTTGGATGTGGCCAACACAAACCATTCAAACCAGTTGCCTAGCCTATGAGGTCACCAGAAGATGAGAGTGATTTCAGATACATGCTCCTGTGAACAAACCTCAGGCTCTTCTTGAGGGTGTCCATTTCAACCATTGTGTGCCTTGAGATTAGGAGATGGGGAGGATGTCTTGTACAAAGTCCTTCTCTATGAGTCCAGCTGACTGCTTGAAGAAGCAAAAGACGTCATTCAGAGGCTGGAAATACATGATGTTTCATGATAGAGGGAAGAGTAGTAGATGCTTGAAGATGATCTGAGCACTGCACACAATGCAAGGTATTGGGTAATGGCATGCACCCTGATGCTAAGGATGAAATGGAGACCATCTGTCCAGCTCATTTCTATTGCTTACCCCATCTTCATCGCTTGCGCATATATACTTTGGGTGATGCCAAGGTTGCACCACTTGCTGATTTGATAGCTACCGTGCTGAAATCAGCAGCCTCAGTCAACCTCATGGCAGGAGAGGACATTTCTTTATTCATTGTTATCATGCTGTTGTGGTTTAACCCAGGTTAAACCATGAAACATGCAAATACCATGACTGGCTCTGTTAAAATCCTCACTTTGCCCAGCTTTGTTGATATGCATGTGTATAGGGTTATGCATATCTGTGAATCTAAGTGTGGTAGGAAAATCCAATCCAGAATATCACCTTCATTCAGCAACGCAGCATGTCTCCCAGATGCTCTACATCAGCACAGGGGGGTGCGAATGAGGTTTGGATAGCTAACTTTGAGTCAAATAGGAAATTCCCCCAAATACCTGCTATTTCAGATGAATGCTTTTGGTAAATAAAAGGGTGTGAAAGGGTTTTTTTGATAACACAGATAAGCACTAATATTTTTAAGAAGCTCAATTTCAGAAAAAGCTGAAGGCTTTTTTTTGGCATTTTTGAAATAAACTTGTTCTGCTTTTTTTTTTTAAATGTGTTTTTTTTTTTTTTTTTAAGAAGAAAGACTAAATGACTGCCCAGCCTTGACTGGTTAAAGCTGCAGAATACCCTCCCCATGATAACTGTCCCCAGCAAGTTGAAAAGGGTCCATCCCTGCTATGTGTTTCTGGTATCTAACTGCAGGGTTTTGTTCTTCTAATAAACCACTCCTTGGTGTGTTAAAAGAATTCTCCCTTTTTTTCCTGCACATTGGCAATATCAGGGTGAGATGAATCTTTCAGTCTCTTCAGTGTCTCTGGTCTGATGATTCTGTGGTTTGTTCTTGTGGTATCCACAATTTCTTGGTGGTATACCATAGTACCAAACATATGTCTTTATTTTCACTGCCAGTTAAAATAAAATACTTGCAGCCCAATGTGACTCAGTGTTCTTGATTTTAACAACATAAGGGGTAATGTGAAATATTTGCTTTATCCAGAGGTTTTAGAGTGAAATTGGCTAATATTTTTTCAGCTCATTAAGATTTTCCAGTAGCAACTGGTAAATACCACAAATGTGAAGCGATGACAGGATCTGCAAACCAAAGAGCAATGCAGACAAAAGGCCTTAATAGTCTTTACATGGTGGGATTGCATTTTGCATAAGAGTATTGGCACAGCAGCAGCAACCAGCACAAAGAGCTGCGCAGCCACAGCAGAGAATGTGCCAGTCCCCAGCAATAACCCAACAGTTCTCCAAGCTCATTTCTGCAGATTAGGCTCACTGCTCTCTGTCACAAATGCATGAATAATACATTGGTTCAGCAATGAATTTGGCAAGCTAAGACTCATCAGGATTGGATTTCTTTCTTCTCCCCTTTCCAGAGATCAGAAGCATCAAACAAGGCTTTGTGGGAGATATTGATAGCAGAAACAGTGGGCATAAACAATTTGTTCTTCACATGTCACCCCCAGGATGCAGTGTAAAAAATCCCAGGGACATAATAAACCACCCAGGGAACTGGGGTATCCAAGGGAACATGGTTGGCTGCATGGGAACCCTTCTAAGACAGACCTTCACCTGTTTGCTTCTTAGTCAAAACTAGCCACTGTAAAATGAGCATGTTCTGAATTCTTATTCATGCCTTTCCCTTCCTATGTCTTCCAGACAATCAGAGAAAACAGTGCTGGAAGGGACTGAGATAATGTACAGCATCAACTGTTCTGTATTGTTTCATGATGGATGTTTGGACTGTTTTTGAGAACATGCAATGTTTTTGGACATGCATGGAGATGTCCCATCCCTGTGCTATCTATCCCAGACTTATGCTCCTGTCAGAAAGGTGGCTTTTTTTGGTTTGGTTGTTTTTTTGCGTTGGGTGTCCACCTCCCCTCCTTTCTCCTCCCCCATCCCGACCCCCCAGTTCCAGCCTAAATTCCCTTATTTCGGTTGAAAACCGTGCTCTTCCCCTCAGTCAGAGTGCAGAGTTCTGTCTTTCCTTGGTTTCTCCTTCTCTGGCAAAGAAAGTAACTTCCCGTTTTCCTCCCTTGCATGCTTTGTTTCCTAAAGCATTGATCACTATTGGTAGAGTGGAAATGCAATGTCTTTCCTTTTCTTTGTCTCTTTTTTTTTTCTTCTTCTGTCCCCCCTCCGCCAATAGTTTTATGCTGTTGCATCACCTTGAGCTGATGACCTACAACAAGCCCCATTTGTTTGTCCTGGCTTGCAGAAATATTTATTAGGACTATTCTCTTTGGAGATGTACCTGAGATGGGATTTTGAAAGCTAATGTCCATACGGGACTGGGGGGCTCTGACTGGGGACTCAACATGTACTTCTTCTGTTCATATATTTTGACAAGTACTGAAGAAAGAGGGAACCCTTGTTCTAGTTACTGGCAAGTATATTGAGTGCAGTGCACCCCATTCTTTGCACCCTAGCTCCTGATGGA
This sequence comes from Gorsachius goisagi, assembly GCA_018403395.1. Lineage (NCBI taxonomy): Eukaryota > Metazoa > Chordata > Aves > Pelecaniformes > Ardeidae > Gorsachius > Gorsachius goisagi. The sequence continues at coordinate 52,207 of BOSO01007223.1, read as the reverse complement.
TGTGCCAAGGTTTTTCACTGTCCAGCCCTGGTGGTGTTAGCACTGATGTGAAGGCAGCAGAGGTGGAGTGGCCCCAAGACCAAATCCAGAGAGCTTTCCAGAAGTAGGATACCTTGGCTACTTGAGTTGCCTTGGAAGACAATAAACACTTGTATTTAAGTAGCTGACTCTCATCGTACACATCCATTTCAGGAAGAACTGAATTGCTTACTTGCTTCCTTTGATGTTTGCCACTAATGCACATGTAATAGACACCACTATGTAGACAGTATCACCTAAGCGCTGAAATATGGAGCTGAATCCCACCCTTGGACAAAAAAACTCCTTAAAATTCACATATAGAATATTTTTCTAGATGCATATTTTGCTGTAAAATGTCAAAGTTTTTTGAAAAGTGATGATTTTGACAAAATTCTGTTATTAAAGCATGAAAAATTGAGCATCCTAGAAATAATACAACAGCTCGGTTTCTCATTTTAGAAAATCTTGGGCATTGCTATTCCTGACTTTAATTGTCTCAACCAGTCCTGTATGACTCCTCTCACTAGTTAGTGGCTTTAATGGCTTTCTATCACATGCAACCATTTCCTAAGCAGCCTGAGCCCTACATGGGACTTGGGTTCCTGACCTAAATGTGGTCTCCTGACTATGTTACATGAACTGGAATTAATCATCAAGATAGACTGGCCTCACAGGTTTCTGATAAAGAGATATTGCTCAGTTCTGTAATTACCAGTGAGGAAGCTGGGGACGAATGGTCACTGAGAGTTCAGACTGTCAGCAATAACCAGCCTAACTTCTAATCACCAGTACAGTTAGAATGGCAATTGCCCATTTAGAATACCAATGTATGTTCATTTAATTTTACATTTCTAATTTAAGAAGCATAACCAAATCCCAATTTTAAAAAGAATGTTTATATATATGTATATATGGTTGAATTTCAATAATGAAATGAGCTAGAAATATTCCAATGCATCAAAGCAAAATGGAATGCCTTGATTGAGCTGAAACAATTAAGGAATGTTTCAGGCAATTAAATTTTGTGAGAAATGTCAAAAATTGGCTTTGTTTCATTTCAGTAAAACACATCTATACTGAAGATGTCATAATTTCCCCAGAATGGAAATCTCAAGTTTCTACGAGCTTCACATTTATTGTTATTGGGTTTTAAACTCCTGTGAAAATGACTTCACATATTTATTCCAATACAGTAGCTGTGAAATAAACGTATTCCTTTCAACTTGTGATTAGTTTGGCTTGTGTTTGAACTTGTCTGATGGCTATTTCCCTTTCCCCCCTTTTCTTTTTAATTATATTTATTATTGTTTTTTAAATTAGTCTTTGAGCTCAGAACATCTGCTCTCCCTGGGTATGTACAGAGAGCGCGTAGGTCCACACTGACGCCAAATGGAGACTCGAAGAGGTATGGCATTTACACAGCCACGAGCACAGAAAGGTGATATGATTCAGGCAGTGAGGTAGTAGTGCAAAAGCCTGGAAATGTGAGTACTCATGCTAATTTGTCCATCTCTCCCATCTGGGACAAGACACCGTTCCTTTTAATCACTCTAGGCCTGTGGTTTCCCAGCATCTCTCTGCTCTTTGATTGCAAATCCACAATGAAGAGACCGTTTCTCTTGCAAAAAATATACAGCTCCTAGCACTATCATTTTTTTCAATCTGAATCTGATAGAAAATTAATTTCCTTTTGCCTTTAGATTAAGCCTGATGAATTTCAATAATATGGTATATTATGGAAATCTCATAACTATATTATATTACTAAGTTGGTATTTAATAAACAGAAGCAAAGTGTGAATCTCCTGATTATTGTTAATCCTTTTCTTCTCCTGTGAATACCAAGTTCTTTATACAAGGACAAAGAAATTCTTATGACTGAATGTTAATCACTGAAGGCTGTTAAAAAACAGTCACTGCTGGATTTTCAATAAACTGCCTCCTGGTTAAGAGCAAAATTAAGTTTAGGGTACGCTGGAAAAGAAGTTCCCCGCATCCTTTAATGTCAAAGAGAGCAGGGCAGAACTGTCTTCTGCAGAAAACATAAGAAAGTTGATGCTTGGGTAAATTTTCATAGCTGTTCCTGAATTAATGGCAAGACTTTAAGGATTTCACAGTAAAAGCTGTACACAACTATTATTTCAGAGCAGAGAGTAGGATGTTTTGCGGGGAATTCATTCCAAAGATAGGTAATTGAGGTAAAGAAATATCCTTGAACTGAAAGTGATTCTAACATCTTGTTCTCCAGAAATGTATTTAAGCATACGCTTTGCTCTGAACATGCAAACATTGCTCCTGATATAGCAGAAAATGACCCTAAAGCTAAGCCAAACCATGCTGAATTAGAGTTTCTTCTCTGTTTTTAAAACATGGTTATTAAGCAGTTAACAGTGTTATTGCTGTAGCTTCTCTTTTGCAAAGATAGTCTAATAAACATGACATTTTTAATGTATAATTTGCATAATGCTTCTGTTAATTTGTTATTTTCATTATGGCAACAGAATGAAAACGACATATTACACCCATAAAAAATATACAGCGGTGCTAATCCCTGTAGTCATTATACTGTTAACTGAATTGCATCTTTTGCACAGTCATTATTATTATTTATAAAGCCCCTTGATAAGGGCTCAGTGCAACGCAATGGCAAAGTTTCCTGATTTATCAAGGAAAGAATAAAATACTAAAATGAAGGAGAAAGTCAAGAGGGAGGGGAATTGGGAGCCAAAACATCAAACTGAAGAATATGCCTCAATGCAGAGCAACAAGTCTAGAAGTGAGGTTTTTTGTAACAGCTGTTCGCTCTCTGGATGTGGCATCTATTAAATTTAACCCCATCGTGTCAGGTCCCTCACATACATATGGTAAAGGATAAACCATTGTCCCATGACATTTCAGGGCAAAAGAATTATGCAGCATGACCATTAGAGGGAGAAAGGAGCAATTTTTATGTATGGAGCGCTGTGGAGGTAGCTGGCCTAATGCTTATGCTGTTGTCCTACAAGAATCCCCGTGCAATTCTCAGCTCTGTAGAAACTTCTTGCCTGGCCTTTGAAAAGTCATGCTGTACCCCTACTTGCCAGCTATGACACACAGCTCATGTGTTTCAAAGGGAGAACATAAAAATACAAGCCAAACAACTAAGGAATAACATTCCTGGGTAGAAAATTCATGGTTTCACTCAGGTCTGTATTATGAAGGTCAGCGTGTATAATATTTTAGCTGTATTTGTGTACCTACATGCAGATATATGAGGGTTAATGAAAGACTCATACCTTCTGTGTGACAGCTAAAGGCTAGACAAGATATCCCAGGACATCTCAAGGCTTCCATGTAGGCAGCTGAATCCATCTCCAGGCTCTGCTTAGAGTATTTTCTAGATCTTCAGGAACTATTCAGTTACTTAAATAGAGGAATTTAGTGGCATTTTAGAATGCCACTTCCCTGGCTTGTGTCAGGAGTAGTGTGGCCAGCAGGAGCAGAGCAGTGATCATGCCCCTGTACTGGGCACTGGTGAGGCCGCACCTTGAATGCTGGGTTCAGTTTTGGGCCCTCACTACAAGAAAGACGTCGCATTGCTGGAACACGTCCAGAGGAGAGCAACAAAGCTGGTGAGGGGTCTGGAGCACAAGTCTTACAAGGAGTGGCTGAGGGAACTGGGGTTGCTTAGTCTGGAGAAGAGGAGGCTGAGGGGAGACCTTATCGCCCTCTACAACTGCCTGAAAGGAGGTTGTAGAGAGGTGGGTGTTGGTCTTTTCTCACCAAGTGACAAGTGACAAGACAAGAGGAAATGGCCTCAAGTTGCGCTAGGGCAGGTTTAGGTTGGACATTAGGAAAAATTTCTTCATAGAAAGGGTTGTCAGGCACTGGAATGGCCTGCTCAGGGAAGTGGTGAAGTCCCCATCCATGGAGGGATTTAAAAGCTGGGCAGACGAGGTACTTAGGGACATGGTTTAGTGGTGGGATGGCAGTGTTAGGGTAACGGTTGGACTTGATGATCTTAAAGGTCTTTTCCAACCTAAATGATTCTATGATTCTATGATGAAGAAAAGATCCCACAGGGATCTTTATGACATATGACATATGACACATGACGTACAGGAGCACCATAGCATTTTCATTCAGGAGCTTGCAGCTATGAGGTTTATGTTAGTGTTATCTCAAATGGCACTAGGTGCTTGTGTATGGGCAACCAGACTGGACCTTATAGGTCTATTCTAATTTTGCTCTGCCATAATCTTGGTTCTGATTGGGTGTAAGGAAAAGTGAGTTGCATGGGTAAGGATGCTTTGTGAAAAATGAATAACCATTGCCTGTGTTCTGCACATAGAAACTAAGGCACAGGGAAGTCTAAAATTCAGTGGTACTCCCAGCTAGTAAAAATTGCAAATGCTTTAGTGAGTGGCAGTTAGTATAGTCCTCAGGAAGGGGACAATGACAATAGTAAAAGAAAAACTATGTGAAGGATGGGGTCAGTTACCATGATGTTAAGCAAGAGGCTTCATTGCCATGATTTAGGGTGAAAAACTGAGAGAATAGGCATCACTGAGCATAGGAAAGGTGTGATAACAGTATTACAGTGCAAAAGTTGCAAGAAGGGAGGGAATAATCTGTTCTCCATGTTCCTCAGGAGCAGGTCATGAAATAAGAAACATTACTGCAACAGGGGAATTTTGGATTAGACACTGGAAAGAAAAATTCTGTCAGAAACTGTTGAGAAATGCTGGAATAAATTGCCTGAGTTAAATGTGGACTTTGTCCCAGAAGGCTTTATAAATGAGATGGATAAACATCTGGAAAGAATGACCTAGGGAGAGAGAATTAGGCTACTACATGATTTCTTGATGTCCTGCCAGCCCTAATTTTTGATAATTCAGTGCTAATTTACCACTACTGATGCCTAGACAGACAGATAGAGAAGGCTACAAGTGACCCTGTTCCTCTCACCTCTTGTTCTACCCTTTTATGGTTCCTCGGTGCTAAGCTTTCATAATTTTAAGTTCTTCTATTTGCTGTTCTGTAATGCACACCACTCTTTCTTCCTCTCTCTCTTCCTTTATAATTCATCCATCACCACTGTATCTATCTAAATTTCCCTCATCTGTAAACACCGTGCATGATTAATTATCCCTTATAACCTCCTCTGTCTGCTCCCCGCCCTGCACAGACTCACACAGTGCCTACTGAATAGTGCCATTAGTTACTGAATGCTCACAGCAGTGTTGCTGTTTGAGGTAACACTTTTATTTTCTCCTGTGCAGCATCACTAGCTGACTTACAGCCCTTTCTCAGAGGGAAAGCAAAGCTGAGCCATTCTCTCATCTCAATCTCAAATGTAAAATAGTTAAGTACTATAGGAAGCTATTTCTTTGCTGCTTTTGTGCTTCTGTTCCTTTAGCCACCTACACAGCTGCCAGATGATATAAGACTGTGGCAGACAAGTTGAGATAAATCTTGCTGCAGTGATGTGAGATGCAGCCACCTGCTGCCAGGGACCATCACTCTTCAGGGATGGGAGGAGGCAGAGGGATGCAGATACCTGGACTTCAATCATGGAGCTCACAGCCTGACTTATTTGAGTAAAGTGCCCACAAAGGTGCAGTGACATGACAAATCTGGCTTGGACTGATCTATCTGTGGCCTGATGGTGCTGGTCAGCTGAGGAGCAGTAACACCTAGTAGCAAGGAAGGGAATATAGCGGGGTGTCATCTATGCTTGTAACCTAAGAGGGTCAGGGTACAGGCCATTATCTGCTGGCTTCACCGATGGATAATAACCCTTTGGATTTACTACGTGGTGATGACCCTGAAGGTAGTAACAACATAAATGACTTCAGCAAAAATGTATCACGGATCTCAGAGGCAGGGACATTTGAGATAATTGTTTGGGGAGACAGAGATAGCAGGAAGGACTTTTTTTTAGTGTACTGCAATGGAAAATGTCATTTTTATTTGTCTGAAATTGTTATATTCCTTGAAAAGAGGCTGTCAGATTGGCTGTCTGGAAAAAGAAGAGCCTGCTCTTTCCTTTGGACTGCTACTGAACCCACTCTTGGCAAAAGGCAGTTGAACACATGGTGCAACATGTTGGGAAATCCCAGCATAAAGACCTGCAGACATGCAGAACTCAGAGACATGAAGATGTGACCAGGAGGTTGGGAAAGAACTGAGGCAGGACAAGAACTTGCTAAAGGGGAGAGAAGGCTGGGTAGGGTTTGATGCTTCTCAGAAATTCACGGAGTTAATTAAAGGGCATGTGAGGACACAGTGGGTAAATGAGTGCTGTGTAGAAACATTTTAATAGATTTTCTGTCTGACAAAGATATAATGCTTTTTAATAACAGTTGTGTCACTAGCCAGGGTAAAACCTTATTAACGTGGAGATAGCTGGGCAATGTGTGGACATGTGCAAGGAACTGAGTCACCTCGGCTTAACAAGTTATTTCTCATTAGCTGGACACTGTTAATGACTGATTGCATAAGTCTCGCCTGCTGTGAGTGTCGAGTGAAAAGTTTTGACTCAAACAGCTACCAAATTTTTCCCTTGGCACATAGACTTGGGCAGAAGTATCTTTTTATTTGATGTTATAGGCCTAGAAGATCATCTTTATCAAGAAAGCTTTGGGATTGGCTTATCCTTAAATATTTCTCATGGCAGGTACATAAGCAATATTCCCTGGATCCCACAATCCTGACCTGGACTGTGGGAATTACAGAGCATATGACATCCACTGGAGGATGTATGGCACACTGGATGATGTTGACAGGAACAGCGGGGTTTGTAGTTCTATTAACCTCTTCCACTCTGCTTTCTTTTAGGTTGAAGGATGTGTAGAGGGGCAGGATCACTTCCCCTGAACTGCTGGCAATATTCTTCCTAACATAGCCCAGGATGCCATTGACCTTCTTTTCTGTAAGGGCATGTTGCTATCATGATAGTGGTCAGCTTGTTGTGCACCAGGATGCCCAGACCATTCTCCACAGAACTGCTTTCCAGCTGTTGGTCCCCAGTCTGTACTGGTGAATGGGGTTATTCCTCCCCAGATTGAAGAATTTCATGTTTCTGTTGATCCATTCCTCCAGCCTGTCAAGGTACCTCTGAACGGTGGCACATCTGTCTGGTACAATAACCACTCCTCCCAACTCAGTATCATCTGAGAACTTGTTGTGGGTCCACTCTGCCCCACCACCCATGTCATTAATGAAGATGTTAAAGTGTACTGTCCCCAGTATTGACCCCTGGTGTACAATGTTGTTGACTGGCCTCCAGCTGGATTTCATGCTGTTAATCACAATCCTTTGTGCCCAACAGGTTCAATTGGTTTTCAGTCGACCTCAGTGTTGACTCATTTAATCCATACTTCATCACCTTGTCTATTAGTATTTTATGGGAGACAGTGTAAAAAGCCTTGCTGCTCTATTTATGCTCAGTCATTTTTCCTGTCCTAACATATACCAAGCCCCCCATTTTGATAGTTCCCAAATATTGCATCTGAAGTGAAGAAGAAATTGCCTTGCCTAGACAGTGCCAATATAATTACATTTGGATAGGTGCCACGACCACTATGAATTATGGGACTGGTTGTACTACAGGCACAGCTGCTCTGTTCTTCTGCTTAGTGTAAGTGACCTCCTGTGCTGACACGATTAAATGTGCAAACTCTTTTTAGATATGTCCACACTGGAAAATGCCTGAACTAGCCCTAATAAAGCAAGTTGAAGTTCTTGAACAAGTCTTTGCATGACACTACCCAGCCTGATCTTAGTGAATCCTGGTGAAGCATAATGCTGATGTCATTTTTTCCTGCCACCAGCCCAGGGGTTGGCCAGCATAAAACAATGTTGTCTGCATGACATCATGTTGGAAAATGCATCAGTAAAATACTGTGCTCCTATAGACGTCCCAGTAAAGCCCTTATACAAGGAGGAGGCACAGATATATTCATGGCAGAACATCCTCCTCCTCCTCAGGGCTGGTTTAGTATAATTATTTTGAGAATAAAAAAATAAAGTTTCCAAGATGGTTATTTGTCATGGTTTAATCCCAGCCGGCAACTAAGTGCCATACAGCCACTCGCTTACTCCCCTCCAGTGGGATGAGAAAGAGAATTGGAAGAGAAGAAGTGAGAAAACTTGTGCGTTGAGATAAAAACAGTTTAATAGGTAAAGCAAAAGCTGCGTGTGCAAGCAAAGCCAACCAAGGAAATCATTTACCAATTCCCATTGGCAGGCAGGCGTTCAGCCATCCCCAGGACAGCAGGGCTCTATCACATATTAACGGTTACTTGGGAAGACAAACACCATCACTTTGAATGTCTCCCCCCCTCCTTCGTCTTCCCCCAGATTTATACACAGAGCATGATGTCATATGGTGTAGATTACCCCTTTGGCCAGTTGGAGTCAGCTGTCCCAGCTGTGTCTCCTCCCGACTTCTTGTGCACCGCCAGCCTCCTCACTAGTGGGGTGGGGTGAGCAGCAGAAAAGGCCTTGACTCTGTGTAAGCCCTGCTCAGCCCTAACTAAAACATTCATGTGTTATCAACACTGTTTTCAGTGCAAATCCAAAACACAGCCCCATACCAGCTACTATAAAGAAAATTAACTTTAGCCCAGCCAAAACCAACACATTGTTCAAGAAGAGTTGAGGAATAGGGGACAAGACAGGCTCAGCACATAACTGGGAAAGTTTGGAAGACATTTGAGGTTGATTAGAAATCAGTTCCAAAGCAATTCTGCAAAGGCAAAATACCAGCTTAACTGTGTCATGTATCCCACAACCACCTCCCCTCTGAGTAACTGCCTCTGTACTCTCCCTTAATTGGTTTGAATGGCCTTTGCTCCTTTATCTTCTAAGCTGAGGTTCATGTCTTGCAAGAGCTGGTTGTGTTTCTTTTGCTCATTACATTAACTACTGAGTTGGAAGAATTAATTAGTTGATTATGATAAAGTCTAATTACTGTTTGCCGTTGGATTAATTAACCAAATTCCCAGAGATCCCTTCTACTCCCTAGCTGTTCCAGTGTAAAGCAAGAAGATGCATCCTAAGGGGTGATGACTTGGTAAACTACTTAACAAGCAGCATCTGCAATAGACACCTTTCCAAAACTCAAACATTGAAATTCAGCCCTTGGATGTACTTTGAAAGCTTGTCATTGAGTAGGACAAATGGGAGGATGAGAGAAAATACTCACATAATGAAGCTGTGTAACGCATGTGAAAGACTATGATTGAGACCCAGTTTTCATGTGTGAAAGGAGACCTGCTCTGAAAAAAAAATGTCTGGGCAACACAGTGCAAAAAACCAGCAAAAAAGTGAGACAGAAAACAGTGTGGTCTCATTGCCACCCATTGGGCTGGCACAAAGGAGCTGTGTAGGTCTGACAGGAACAGAAAGACAGACTCTGTAGTTGCCTAGAGCAAGCTTCATCAAAAGTACGCCCATGCCTGCGTCGCTCTCTATCAGGCATGCCATTGTCAGCCCATCTTCATTGCTGGTATGTTGGACTGGGAACCTCAGTGGCTGAGATGGGAACATGTGCCATTTTCTGATACCCCACCCTACATGGTGTTCACCTCCGGTTAAAGAATACTACTGGTGCTAGCACAATGTTTACCCTCTTGCTGTATAACCTTGCATGCGCTCCAGGGCTGTAAATTAGCAGGTGGTGTAGGTTTAGGTGTGACTTCTGCCTATTTTCAGTCCATGATGTACGGCTCATCTCTTTTGACTTTGTGAGGACAAACAAGCATGTCTAGATGGAAGTTCATCCGAATTAGGTCAGATACCTACCTCTGGATGAGATGACTGGAACTCTAGAGAAAGCTATCACTCCGCATTGACTAGAAGGGGAGCCGAGACAACAAGCTTGCATACAGACATCTCTTTAATTTAATCTACCCCACCCTGATGACTAATGAGTTTAGTGGGACTGCATAAAAATGGGAAAGAGGAAGCGTGTGACTGTATTCAGGCTAAACCCTAAGAGTGGTAATATGCCAAGGAAAGAAGAGCATGGAATAGGATGCTTGGACATTTCCCTCACCCAGTTTTAGTCATGCGACATATTCTGAATAGTTATCATGTTCTGTAAAAGCATAAAATAAGCATAAACATATTTGTAAGGCCAATTACTTTAGTTGTGAGAGTACTAATGGCTTATGTGTCTGCATACGTGTACTTGCAGTGTGTGAGCAAGATATATAACAAATCGGTTAATATGTTATAAGAGATACTGGAGTATATCAACTTCTTCCATACCAGTAAATAAGCCAGTGCAAGTAAATGTTCTCAGGAACTGACTTGTTTTGTTCTGGGCTATAGAGCCACTTCTCAAAGAGTTTCTGAGAGAGTTCAGGGGCCAGCATGGCCAATGATCATCTGGAGCAGGATGTTGGATATGGTCACACTCCTTCCTTTCTTACTTCCTTCATTCTCAAATGTATTGCAGCTTTTCTGGCTGCCCAAAGAAAGGCAACTAAACTATCAGTTCCCGTGTTGGGTTTATCTCACATCTTTAATCTGCGAAAGAGAGGAGAAATAGACCTCAGGAAGAGAAAACAGCATTTGGTCTCATATCTACAGTTGCATCTCCTACTGCTGAGATGTTCCAGGATGGGAAGGAGTAATCTGAGCAAGACAGGAGGCTTGTTAAACCTATTGCTTAATATGTCTGCACTATCTGACTGTACTTTGACACAAGAAATATTTGATATCTGCCTGGTAGAAAAACAGCATGTGGAAAAGTGGTATTCAGTTTGAGATTAAGGAAACTAAATCTAGAAGGCTATGTGTATATGTCTACCTGTGCACTGGGTATCTAAGATTTAATTCTAGTCAGTGGATATTTAGTGGAAACCTATGGACCAATTCAACTGATGAGGCAGGAGGGGCGTGATTGAATTGCCCACAGGTAGGCAACTGGTGTGGTTTGAGGTATCCTAGGGTATCTCAAGGCATCCAAGCTTATTGGGAAGGTGTGACTCAGGATCCATGCTCCACATCCTTCTGGAGAATCAGCTGGAGGCCAGGTGGATGTCTTCTAGGGCATTGCAAACATCACTAATCACCTACGCGTGGGCAACCAAACCAAGCTTTTGGTCTCTGGCTAAAGGGAAGCTGAGCAGTGCCACTGACACCAGGAGGAAGTTAGACTCTGAGTGCATGTGGAGTTATGCACCTTTATGTGTCTTAGTCTCAGCTGGAATCCCATCCAAAATGTTGATGCCTAGAGTATGACTTCATTGGGAAAAAAATTTTGCTCTTAACTTGAGTTTACTTTGGACTGAGAGTTAGGAAATGGTACCCTTGGTTGGGTTTCCAGTTTGTAGTAGCATCTAGAAGAATGGTAGGAGTATGGTTCTTCTAAACCTCTTACAATTGCAAATTGCCTCACCTTAGTGAGCTGGAAATGCTTATATGATGCTTTGCATGGTGGTTCTTAATGTGTTGGCCAGTAGATGCAGTGTGAGAGTCTAACTACGATGGTAATAAACACACTGTTGCCAGGCAGTGTAGCATAAAAGAGGGGAAGACCTTCTTCAAAAGTATAAGCAAGTGCACCCTGGCATCCAGCGAAGTCAGATGCCAGAAGTGTTTTGTGATGTTGCCAAAACTGTTCCATTTGCAGCACTAATTGTACATGACAAAAAAAAATATGTAATGATAAAAGCAAGATCTGTTGAGACTGGGATAGCTGAATTCTTTATTCACTGTGAAGTTCTTTTTCCACCATCAACCCCAATACTTTCAGCTCAGCAGTGCAAAAATTCAAGGCTCTCCCACAGCTGCTGTTCACATGTTACTGTCTGGCAAGCTGGCTTCCTTTTTTGATTGATTTTCTTTATTGCCCAATTGAAATCTGCAAGTAAACCCCCCAGCAGCACACAGAGGAGAGAAATGTTGTGAATTGGATAATACTATAGATTATAGGATATGCAGTAAAGTGAATGGGCAGTAGAGACAACATCTGGAAGTCAACATGAAGAATTTAGTTGTGTTAGGTGAATTCTGTGAGTCACCACACAGCTGCATATAAAATGCAGAGAAGAGGCAACAGCTTTGTTGGAAGTTGGATGCAAACGTATGCCAGAAAATAGGAGAGCATGAGAGAAACAAGTGTAGAATGGTGCTTTGTGAGGTTAATCTAAAACTTGTGTAAATCCAGTATAAATCCTTAATGGAAAGAGTTATTGCCTTTTACAGATATGGGATCTGAGGCTCAGAGAGGTCAGGGGCAAGTCCAAAGTCACACAGTGAGTCAGTAGCTGAACTTAGAGAGTCTAGAAGTGAAAGTACAGTCCCAGTGAAAAAAATTATTATTTTGCAGACTTCAGTGGAACCAAGATTTTTCTCTCATGTCTCTCCTACTTTCCGCTCCTACATCCTGTTTGTCAGACCTTTCTCGAATTGCTCCATTTGGAAAATTCCCACAGCCAGCATTGACATAATTTATTGTTCAGATGAAGAAGGTTTCTTAAATGGGGGAGACAGATGAATAACATTTGAAGTAGCTAGTGTTAGTGAAAGCTTCATGTAAAGAATAATCTATCCAACTGAATCCAAAATCCTTCAATAACAATTTGTAGAGTGTCTGCACCACCAAATTCAAAGCTGAGCCCTGTATCAAGCTTTAAGCTCAACCCATACTGCTCTTCTGATTTGGGTGTGTAATTTGTGCCATTTCATTAATTTGCTTTTATGTCATGTTTTGTGAGATAAATGTGAAGCTTTCCAAAGGAAAATCAAAGCACTGTTAATATTTATTATTAATAAATATATATTTCCCTAAACTGCAGTATGTTTCATGTGCATAGAAAATATGGCACTTAATAAAGATCACTGCAATGAAAAATGTCACACTAATTTGGAAAGAAAAACCCAGATTCTAACATCAGGTTGAAAACTCTCTGTTGCTTGAGATCTCTATTTAGCCTGCATTTGATTAAAGATGTTGAAGCTATGTGGCTTTCCAAGGACTGCAGTTGGAGTCATCACAGCTAGCTTAGACACCAAGAGATGCTTTTTTTTGGGGAGGAAGAGCACACAGGCCGGGAGCAAGTTGAGCAGGTCTGATAACAGTAATCAGGGACAGTCAAGGGGGCAATGACCTCCAGACAAGTCTGTAGAAATGCGGCAGGTCCAAGTTCATGCCAGAAATTCAAGCCAGTGTGTTGGGTCAGGTTCAGACCTGAAGCAGGGCAGACTTATGGCGTACCTCAGGCAGGGACCAAGAACAAGCAACTGAGCTTCCAAGTATCTCACAAGAAAAGGGGTGCTGCTCCCAAGGAGGCATCTCACAGGTCTTTCTCACAGCAGTGTGATCCAACAGTACAGTGGTGTTTATAAGAGCTGGCCTTGAACGCAGGCAGTGAAACCTTAGGTGGAGGAAAGTAGATTGCAGAGCCTGTTGGTGCCCTTGGGACTGACTCTCTGCAGACACTATCAGCTAGGTGAGATGAACCCCACCAGAGACGGCTTTCTGAAAGATGTGCTTTAGCCAGAGCATAGGCTATAGGATAAGAGTGCAAATAAAAGTCCTTAGCTTGACTCTGGCAGCAGAATAGACCTGAGAGGGGATTCAGGACACATAACCTCAACGATCTAAATGCCATGGGTTTTTTTTTCCAATCTGGAAGTGCAAGCTGCATTGCTAGCAAAAAAAAAAAAAAAGTGATTCATCCCCTCCTGAGAAAGGTTAAAGGTATTATGCTTTTAATGTGCCTTTCCTTTCACTGCAGCAGAAGTCATTCTGATTATTTAGGACTAGACATCTTAAGTCTGGTTGGAAAAAGTTATGAGACGTGTATCCCACCTACGAGGGCAAGATGGTCAGCCTGGCCATTTCTGGCCTGCAAATACCTTCTGAATACTGAAGATATAAAACCTGCTTTCACTCTATTGGTGATTTCAAATAAACTTCAAATCAGGACCATTCAAATCGATTTGAATGACATCAGTGCAGACAGGATTGTGCTCCTTATCTCAGTAATCTGGTCTGTTAATTTCTCTCTGCAGTACAAGATTGCAGTAGCATTTTGGAAGCAAACATATTGCAATTCAGGCTGTTCTTAATAGCGGTTGAAAACCCTCCACTGTCATTGTTTTGTTTGATTGGTCATTTATGTATATTTACAACCAGGGATGCATGATGCTTCACAGATGATTGTATTTCTGAATAAAATCCTGACAAGAATAACTAATATGTAGGATGTTTTTATTTCTTTGCTATTCAAGATCCTACAAAATAATAAAATGATTTTTCTTAAATTGAAAACCAAAAGATTTTCAATCATATATGATATACAAAAAGGAAAGAAATCGTTTCTAGTAAAAGAAAACTGTACCCAACACATAGTGTTCTGGTTGAATTAAGAGGAGAAAAGCAGACACAGCATTTCTGATGAAGAACCTGATTCTGTAGAACTGCTGAAAAGAAGAAAAGAACCTTTTATATAGATTTTTTTTTGTTCTTCTATTATAGAAATGATATTAGAAGGAAGGGATGAAGAAGACATATTTTATATTTTAATTTTGTTAAAGGTTGTCAGTAAAAACAGAACTTCACAGACTACTCTCTGATTTGCTGTGTGGATTTCTGATTTAAAGTTAATTCTTTACAGATTCCTTCCTTCAGCAAACTCACGTTTCTCTGCTCAGTAAAGTGCAGATTTTCACACATACTTTTTTAGTATTTAGTGAATTCTAGTCATATATTTAATTTATATTTGTCTATAATTTCTCACAGAATAAGGATATTTAATTTATATTTGTCTACAGTGTCTAGAGAAATTGTTCCTTAAACTGCCTAGTTTAAGATATATCCACAATGTAATTTTGATCATATATCCCAGAATTCTCATACTCCTTAATGCTGATTACAGCAGCAAAATGCAAGTCTACAACTTCCTTGTCCTGACATTCCCAATTTGCTTCTTCCCCTTCTCTTTGTGGAGGGCTGGGACAGAGTTGAACGGGTTTGTTCAGACCATCTCCTGCAAGTTGGGAGAATTCAGGATTGGCTGTTATGGGGACAATCTTTTTAGCAGGGCCGGCTGTGACAGGACAAGGGGTAATGGTTTTAAACTAAAACAGGGTAGGTTTAGACTGGATATAAGGAAGAAATTCTTTACAATGAGGGTGGTGAAACACTGGAACGGGTTACCCAGAGAGGTGGT
>BOSO01007223.1:0-36872 GCA_018403395.1 Gorsachius goisagi | reverse complement strand
GTCTGTAGCTTGGCTCAGTTCAGTGCCATTTTTTCTAGAGCAGTATGTCTGTGCTGATGCCTCTGCCACTGAAATGAATGAGAATTCTTCCAAAACCTTACTGGAGGCAGGAACTACTCCAGGCATGATCTTTCACCCTAGGACAGTAGTGACCCAGCTTCCTCCTAGCTTATAAGGGTAACTTTCACTCTAAAAGATTTGATGACCAGCAAATCAAGTTTTCCCTGAGTCACGGTGAAGCTAAGGACGTGACTATCCCCCAGTCCCATCAGCATCTGCCTCCTATAATCAGGAGAACAGCCCAGAACAAACAAGTCTCTTACAGATGCTTCTCCAGGGCTGACAGCATGCCCTCCGTCTTGCCCCTCATTGCAATGCTTTGCTTGAGATCAGAGCATTTCACCAAGCGAGAGGCAGATATTGAAACCCAAGCACTTGCAAGCAGTCAGTATCTCACTGTCACTGGCACACGGTGCTAATCCAGTCTGATGCCACTGCTGTCATCAATGAAGAATTACTGTGGTGGGTGTGAGAGTTAATCATGTACCAAAGTGCCGCTTGTTGCTTAAACATCCAGAACTCTTCACCACGTGCGGTATTTAGCAGAGAATTACTGTACCTGACAGATGTACCAAATGAATGTGGTAATCATTTCCTTTTGTAGAAAGATGGTTTAAATGAAGCAGATTTTGCTGCTTTGTCTGAAAAGTATGAAAATACTCTATTAACACACCCAATGCTAAAGGAGATAGCTAATAGATGCAGGCCAAAAGGTACCTTTGGGGTTGTATCTCCTTTTTTTTTTTTGAATTGAAATATTTTCTGTCTGGGAAGTTTTTATCTTTATTTGCTTCTGGAAATCATCATATTCTGAAAAGAGCTAGTGGCACAGGGGGCAGAGTCTGGGAGATTTTCAGTTTGCTTGAATGAAAAATGCAGCTAGGCTGGCAGTGGTAGTTTTCAGGGAAGGGAAATGATTGTATCATAACTGTTGGGAAAAAATACAAGGCATAATTTGTATGGACCTAAGTCTGGTACCTTCCAAGGCAAAAATATGAGAGAATCATGATCAATAATTGCAAGGCTTCAAGTCAGTCCTGGCCAGGACAGCTTTTGTGAAGCACCTGCAGAGTGGCACAGGATATTAATGGCATTTTTTCCTCTGTAGCTCTTTTGAAAATAAAGCACTTGATATAAGGAAAATTCATCTGCATTGCAGGGCTCTTCCCTCTGCCCCCTTTCTGCTTTGGTTGTTTGCCACTGGCTGCCAGGCACTTTTCTTTAAATCCCTTAGTGGCTGTGAATGGAAACACAGATGTGTGTGGCTTCAATGCCACCCAAAACCTGAGTTCATTCTCCATCTGTGACACAGATTCTGGGTGACATTAATCTCCCCCTGAGCATCCGCTGGCCTTTTATTCCTCTTGCATTGAATGCAAGTCTTGGGGACAGGGGCCTTTCCCACAGTATGTGTGCTTGTATGTATTTAATGGCAAACACAGAGCATCCAGCATAATACAACCCCCGTCTTGGCTGGGGCCTCAAGCTGTTATTGTAGCACAGAAAAAGGGGAAAAAGACAAATGTTTGGCTAAACAGCCAGATGAATGGAGGCAAAGAACACCATGACTGAGGAGGATGGATTGGAATAATGGGATTGGTTTAATTATGAAAGAGAGGACTGAAAGAGAGGACAATTCTCTACCCTCTGCCTAGGACAAAAAGATTTCATTCAGTCTTTAGGGAAATGAAAATACTCTATAGGGAAGAATAGCAAAAAAATTGAGCGCCTGTGGAAGAGACACTTGGACTCTCCATCACTGCCCATTTTTAGCCTCAGATTATCAAATACCTTGAGAAATGGTACAGGTGTCAGTAGTGGCTTGAGAGCATATTAGGGCTGTGCACCAGCTGCCGAGAGTTAACAGCTTATATTTTAATACCTTTTGCTGGTCAGTGAAATACCGGTCACTCAGACGAATCTGCCTAAACGCAGGAGGATGCCCTGTGTTCCTTAAATTAGCACAGAAAGGCCTAGGAGGAATTGTAAGGATTCAGAAGAGTTTGTGAAATGTTGGGAAAGGTAATTTTAGGTGAAAACTACTCCATCCTTCACAAGGCAGTGACCCAGCAAAGTACTGGCTACCTAATTGCTGGCAAAACCTCACTTTCTCAAACAAGGGGTGTTTTCAGCTACAGTTATTAGTTACAGACACCTCTCAGCCCCCAATTTATGGAGGATGTGGAAAAGGAAATATCAAGGGAGGGGAAGGTATCAGCAGCCGTGGAGTAGATTATCTCTTGAGGTCTCCTCTATCCTTAATTTCTCTAAGCTGTATCACACAGAGATTTGTGAAGCCCTGCCAGTACGGCATGATGGTACTGAGCAAATAAGCAGAATCGGGGATAGGGAAAAAAGTAATAATCAGCATTATAGCTGATGGCCTGACTAGATAGCCTCCCATCTAAGGGCATTTCTGGCTATATTCCTTATGCCTCAGGGAAATGTTGTAGGGGAAATTAGTATTCATTTTCATTACTAATTTTCAAATAAATACATTTGAGTAATTTTAATGAGTATTCAATTTTCTTAACTATTTAGAGAAGCTGAATCAAAGAGTGTTCTGATGACCTGGGATCATCCTGCCTTGGATCTTTCATTCATTCTCGACTGGGGTGAAGACCACGGGGTGTCAGGCTGCATGTCCCCATCCAGGAGCTGGGATGCTGGCAGGACTGAGTCACTGTCCTCTGCTTCTGGCACACGATAGGACCCATGGTAGCTGTCTGAGAGGGGAACTCAGGGAAACTATCATGTCCTTACGGGGCCCAGGGAAGTGGTTGAGTCCTCATCCCTAGAGGTATTTAAAAGATGGGTAGATGAGGTGCTTAGGGACATGGTTTAGTGGTGGGATGCCAGGGTTAGGTTAATGGTTGGACTTGATCTTAAAGGTCTTTTCCAACCTAAACGACCTTATGATTATATGAAATTTTTGCTTGATTAAAAACATACTTTATCAGAAACAATAATCCTAGCCAAACTAGGTGTCTGGTCATCATAGGGTATCAGTCAGCCCATTTCTTTATCTTGTTTGCAATGTCAGTTGCATGATAGCAACTGATGGCTGCAGATAAAGACTCCATTTCCCCACCCCACTAGCTCTGGATGTGATTTCAGTTGCAACACAGACCTTTTGATGGTGTTTTGCTCTGGGCTTCCTAGGTATTATCCTCAAGGCCAAGCTTTTTTCGCAGGATGACGAATGAGCAGAAGTCAGCTGGGAATATACCCCAGGTGGCTGCTGTGCTGAACTGAGTTTAATCTGATTGCTCAGCAATGAAAAATTCTTCCACTTTTTACAAAGACACACCTTTGAAGTGAAATCCTTCTGCTGCCTAGCCTAGGACAGTGCTTTGGGCCAGGTTCTGATGGATGCAATCATGGAAAAAATCTAGTGCGTTTAGAGATGCCTTATGCCATGTCTGCGGTGCAGTTCTTCTGCTTTCACATTGAGGTTACGGAGAGCAGAATCCAGATCTTTCCATATATTCATCTGTAATAAATCATGCAAGCCATCCAACCCAGATTTCTCTTCTTGTTGCTTCTGTATAGATCACAGTTCATGATATATATATACTGCCGGCATATTACGGTATTATTTGAAATGTATTTTACCTTTGATTCACTAATCTTACCTGAAACTTAATTACACAAGGAACCAACCATTCTTGTCACTTTCCCTCTCACCCAACACACACAAGGTTGATTTATTGCCACTCCAAATTCATTACATTGCAAATAATTTTATCTTCCTCAACCTCCATAGAGACCTTCCCTACCAATTAATATTTAACATAAATGTTTTATGACAACTAAATTAGAATAGGATGCCAAATCACAGTTTAGGTATTACAAACCACTTCTTAGAAGTTTTTAGCCAAAGGTAACAGGTGGGTGTGGAGAAAACATGGTCTCCCCATTACTGCGAAACGAGAGAGATTGCTCCAAAATGACCCTTTGAAAGTCAGCATGTTTAGTCTAAATTGAAAGTCCTTAAATGTACTGGGGTTGCTAATTGTTCATGGCAAGGCTGCTAAATATGTAAATTTCTAATTAAAATAGAAATTAATCCTCACAAACGAATACCTGCTATCTGCAGAATGATGAGCAAAAGTTTTATGTCGCTAATTAATGTTATCGCCTATTAGCTTTATTTACCTAGGTATATAATTCATGCTGCTTTGCTTTTTTTGATATGTAGTAGTTAATTTTTTTTTTTATGGTATCACTCTAAAATAATTACTGTCCTTTCAAACCTTCCCTGTGTATTTTAGGCTTCTCGGGTTGCCTTTTAATATGCTAGTAAGTTAATTGAAGGTATTTTTCCATTAGTAACTTGATGCCATGGGGTAGGAGGAGAAAGAGTTGGGAATTGCTTTGAAATATTCCAAACCAAAAAAAAGTCAATACTCATTATATTCAGAGTCTTGATGGATTAGATAATTATTTACCATTCCCAGCTTTGATTTTTTTTATAGGATAGTTGAATAGAATATAACTGTTGTATTAAAAGATTATGAAGTTCTTTATGGATTAATAAAGCATTATAAATGCACTGGCATTCAACTCATAGATATGAATATGTATAATGACATTGTCTGCACTTCAGGCTGGTTTTCTAAGGGAAAATATGACTTTTTGTCCCATTGTGTATATAATATTATCATGTAATAAATAGTATGTGATGAGTTATCAACAGCAGTGGCAACAAAAAAGAAATGCAAACATTATTTATGAATGGGACTGCAACAATTTCAATTGAAATTCAACAGGGGATGCTGTTCAGTAGGAATTTCCCTGCCATCAAACATCATTATTTGGGCAGCGTTCTAGTTTGTATTTGTTAAGTGCCTTTTCCAATCTGCCCTCTGAATGCAGCTGATGGATTAATTCTCCCTCTTCAGGTATGGCTGCTTGGAGAAAGATATCAACCATCATAAATTCATAGCAAAGCTGCTCTTCTGGCTTGGTTGTGTCTTATATTCTTCACAAGGGCCAGCTCGATGCTTGCACTAGATCCTCTTTCTGTGGGAAACCATTCCCTAACAACAGATGGGGCAAGCAATCATTTGCCTGAGCAAATCAAGAGAGAGAATCCACTTCAGCCTTTCCCACTGGGATCAATTCCCGCTTTCCAAATGCCACATGAAAAGCAAGTCCTGCTAACTGACTGCAAGCTTTTACTCCAGCCTGGGATTTGTTCCCCCACCACCATGACTCATGGAGCCTGGCTTGTTCCAGCGTCCTGTTTACTGATACCATTAACTTTTACGGTATTACAGCGGTAAATGTTTATGGCCGGTCTTTGCTGGATTAATCTTTAATGAGGTTTTCACTAAACACAACTGCATGCTTTCTGACCAGAATCTTGCGGTAAACCATGAGGAATTAAAATGCCACCACTCCTGACCTGAATCAGCTTTCTGAGAACAAACAATGGTCGAAATGACAATCAGTTAATTTGATATCAACTTAGCCCCCACCCCAAAAGGAATCTAACCAGGATGGGACAAATTGATAATGAACTCTGCTGAAAATTGTTCTCCTTCCTTCAAATCGTGATCAGCTATTTAATGGGTAAGGAAATGAAAATGGGACTATTTGAGTTTATTAATAAGTATCCCACAGGGTGTTATACCACAGTGCCTGCTGCGATCTGCACTTAAAGTAAAAAAGAGAAGTTAATTTCACAACATGAGTTTGGAGTTTCTTGGTACAGTTTGGTTTGGTGTTTAAGATTGTTTATTGCCTTCACTGTGCATGAACTTCATTCGATAGCTGCTGTTATTTTAAAGTTTGCTCTTTTATTTAAACCAATCTTTGGGATGTGGAGACGGCTCCTAGGAGAGTTCTTGAGGAACTGGCAAGGCCAGGATCACTTCTCAGAGAGGAGCTTGGGGTGCAGGTTGTAATAAATAGTACTGATCAAGGAGCACATTTATTGTATCTTCCTCCAGCCTTGTTGCATCACCTTCTTATACTGCTTGGAGTTTACATACCACTGGGGTATTGGCGCAATGGTGCCAGTTGACTTTCCTGTCAGGTAACGTGCTATGGGATCCCATGTGTATCGGATGTAAATCTAATTGCTTTGAGTGTTATGCTGAATTGTACACTGATGGCTAAATCCAATTCACATTCCAGCCTCTCTTCTTCTCGTGATCACACCCTGCTGTAGCCCTCCTTATGCGTCCAAAATAACCCTGCTGGTTCTATTGCTACTGTAGTATTTATGCACAGGTAGCATAGCATGACCTTCCTTGTCTCTTTTAAGTGTTGCCTAGATCCTCAGCTGCCAAAAATGACCATAATTCAGTTGACTGTAGTGGAACCATGCCAAATAAAAATGTTTGAACAACTGGCAAATTAAACTCCCTTTAATCTATTTTAATGGGTTGTGCTATTCCATTCTTGTTTTTTTATTTTAGCTTTATGATTAATTTCTCATAAGAAGACCAACGATCTTTTAGCCAAGGAATACAGTGAATACAGTTTTATGGATTTTTAAATACAATCAAAAAGGCTGCTAGGCACCATTTGCTAATAAACATCTAAATGAATGATAAGAAATTCCGTTCTGTGTTGTACGTGGTTTGTAAGACAAGTACCAGATTGCGTAGGTCATTGGTCTGCCCAGAATGGCAGTTTCTGCTTATATAGGGAAGTTCCCCAAACAATTTCAAAACGTGTAAGCCTCATCCTTCGCTAATTTGCAGAAATCTCTCAAGTTGAATAAAGCAGCTGTTTGAAAATACTCGGAGACAATGTGTAACACGTGAGGAAGCACAGCAAAAAAACCCCCAACATCATTCACCAGAAATTTCTAGAGACATAAGTTATCCAAAAGCATCCATACTTGATCAGAATCTTCCCTCTTGTTGGTTAAAAAGCCGCCAAGGGAGTTTTTTCAAAAAATAAAGAATCTTTATCATATTATTCTACAGTTGTTTTATTGCTTATATAGTCTCTTTCACCTGGAGTTGTCATAATAAAAATAACCCCAAATTCTACAGCATTTATTAAGGATACAATTTTATTGGTCTGAATGTATCAAATAAGCTAAGCTGGACTATATTACATTTACATAAAAGAAACATTTCTAACTGTAATAGTGCTCAGAGCACAAGATTGGGCTGTGTTTGCAGAGAGGAAAAGGGTTCCTGCTGAAGCTCAAGCAGGGCTCTGCTCTTTCTGGTGTTTGACGATTTGATGTTACTGAGCTGTTCCATGCGTTGAGAGGAAGATAAACCTCCTCGTGGTTGTCTTCCACATTTCCATTCCCCCAGATGACTGCCTACAGCATAGATGTCTTTTAATGTTTGGGTTTCTTTTTTATTAAAAGGCAGTATTGTCAATACATTATTAATTATATATATTATTTAAAAAAAGAAAGTTTTGGAATTTTAAAGATAGGTTTTGCCTTTTAAAGCTAGGTTTTACATTTTTACAGTGCTCATGTCTAACCTTGAGCTGGTTGCTTATGCTGTTGTAGTGTGTGGAAATGGGTGCTTCTAGGCACAGTTTGTCATATATGTTTTAGAAAATAGCTTTAGGGTGTCTGTCTCCTACACAACAAAATAAGGTGAAGCTGCCCAGCAGTTTGCCCACACACATGGACTCTCTCCTCCCCTTGTGTGCATAAGTGGAGTCCCTTCAGTACCCTTGCACCGCTGTCAGAAATGCAGCACATTTATGCATGCATATAAATCCAGTGCGACGTGTAATGATTTAGGAAAGCTGGTGGGGGGAGGGTGCAACAGACCTTGCTCATTCAATCACAACTGTTTGAAATGACATTTGGAAGGTAGCAACAGGCAGCACTTAACATTTACGAGGAATTGCCGTCTTGCACTCTTGGGGCATTAAGCGTTCATTGCTGTCTGTGTAGGAGGGGTAGTGTGTGGAAAGTGTAATTTGCAGCAAGTATTTACTGTATCTAAAGTTTTGCTGAAAGCCAAGAGATTCTTTTTGCTTTATTCTTGGAGAGGATTTTTCGTTTACATAGAGAAAGATTAGCAAAATATCTGTAGAAAGAAACGTGGAGCTGGAGAATCCTTTATCCAGAAATACGATGATGTTATAATCTGGTTTACCAGAAAGCACATGAATTAAGTTGGAGTCTGATGCTTTTTTGTTGACACATTTTGCACTGAAAACTACCCTGTTTGAAAGTTGTCTATACATAAGACTTCATTCCTTCATCTTCTGTCACCAAGACTGAAGTCTTATACAGAACCTTGCTGCTCCATGTGAATAAAGACAGCAGAACTTCAGGCCACAGCTTCAGTTTCTTTTTGTGATTTTTTCTGGAGGTTGTCCTCTTCATGTTCCCAACCAGATCTTAGGACAAAATGAAGGAGAAAAAGTTAAACTCTTGGACTCTTCATCTTTCATGATGGGGTGTGACTATGAGCCAGCTTGACCGAGCAGATGTGTAGCCTGCTTAGCATGACACCATGCCTCACAATATAAATGGCATGTTGTTGCTATAAATTTCTACATTCTAGACTTCTATGTCCCTTCAGCGACAATCTCTGCATTAGGTCTTTCCACATTTTCTCTTGATTCTTGTAAAATCTGGAAGGCTTGAAAAACCCTGAGGAACACTGCAAGAATCATAGAATGTTTTGGGTTGGAAGGGACTTTTAGAGGTCATCTAGTCCAACCCCCCTGCAGTGAGCAGGGTCACCTTCAACCAGATCAGGGTGCTCAGAACCCATCCAACTTGGCCTTGAATGTTTCCAGGGATGGGGCCTCCACTACTTCTCTGGGCAACCCACTCCAAGAACATGTGGGTGCAGCTGAAAACCCCTCTTGTTGACCCCTGTGAATCTGCTCATAGCCAACTTCCTGGATGAATTAGATACAGAAAATTGTCCTTCTGGTGTTTGTTGAACTAGAAAACAAAAGAAGCTTATCTTAGTCTTTTCAAGTTGCAGAGGTTGCAGATAGGCACAAACAAATGCCCTGTCAGTGACTTCAGTTACATCAGCCCGGCTAAGGTTCTGAGCAAATGGCAAAGCTGCTCATAATGTCAAAAGATGTCTTTAAGTGCTTTTTCCAAAGGGACAGCACATTCTGGTCCATTCCCATACAAGCAACAAAAATTATAATCAGGTGCAGAGTCGTCACTGAGATGAAGACAGGGCCAGCCAAGGCCTCTCTAACTCTGCTAGTAACGCCCCTGTGGATGCAGCCATAGACCTGATTTGCCTTCGTTGCTGCAGTGGCGCACTGCTGACTCGTGCATCTTGTTGTCCACCAGGACCCTCAGGACCATGTCAGAAAGGTTTCTCCCTGAAACACTTTCTATTTTCTATGTTTTCCTTTAGAAAATTTGCATAAAATTTCAAAAATCTGTAGATATTTTAATAAACATATATTTGAAATTTCTGGCCAAAAAGAAGGATTTAAAAAGTATCTATCAAATCTTACTCCATTTTCAGCTCTGCGTGGTCAATTTGTACTTGAATGATTCTTCAGATTTCTCATCTAAACTTCCATTTATAGATGCAAGCAAACAAATGACCCAATTTCCAGAAAATCTGGGCAGCAACAACTTGCTTTACTTCTCTGGAAACTAAAAACCCCACTCAACTTGCCAGAGTCACTGAATGTGCAGCCTCAAACAGTTCTTGAAGAGATAACACCCATCTCCTGATTGAACCTACTGCACCATTGGGTGCATTATTTACTGTCAGTGTAACACTTTAGGCTCTTCAGACATGGAGTGCTATAGTCATTCAGCAGAGTTCAGTGAAAAATGGAAACAATTCTGTGGGAGGCTATCACAGAACAATTTCCTACTTTTTGCTTAAGTTTCAAATTTCCTGACAGTCTCTGGTTTACTTTCAGAAGATCCCTGATTTTCTTTGACTATATGGCAGAGGAATAGCTGAATTGGTTAATGAAGTATTTGTTGTATGCCATTAAAATTTTTTAAAACATGAAATGTGGACAGTCCTGACATGAACATCAATTGGTAGATAGGGTTTTGGCAGTTCCCTGTGACCTACCTGGCTGCCATGTGAGAGCACAGACCCTCTGCCCCAAGCCGGACTAGGTGTTCCTCATGACTGAGCCCTCCCTCCTACCCCAGCTGGGTAGTAGGCATTAGCTCTCTTTAGTGGTGACTGAAAGACTAAGTCTTTTGTGTATTCCTTATACCTTCTTCCAAGACTAACTTGTCAACTTGTCTGACAGTACATGATCGTTGTTTCCATTCCCCATAAGCCTTCCTAATGTTCCAATGTCATACATTTTCTAGACCCTGGTACTCATGAAGATTCATGCTGAAGGAAGTGGATCCCTCTACAGATGGATTCATTAGAAGGCAGGCATCCTTCTCATCTGCCTCCATTACAGCACTCAAGGCCCTTCAGGGCAGAAAAATTGTGGTATTTTGCTTGTGTATGAATGAATGTTTCTACTGTAAGCTGGGGAATAATCAGCTGTGCGAGCTGTGCTTCAAATTAAAATCCTTATGCTACAGAAGAGGACAGTTATTTTTTTCTCACCCTGTTTGGTTTATCTGTGTAGAGGTTTAAGATTTTTTACTCTGCCAAAACAAATTGCGTTCTGTGGCGGGATCCTTTTTTCCCCTTTACAGCCTGGGCATGTAGAAAAAAATGTAAAAACAATCAATGCCAGCTGAAAGATGGATACATCCTCTATTGAGTAAACAATGTTACTGTGTATTGGCAAAAAGTTCCCTGCATTGGATCCTTCATTGGACTCAAGTTGCCAGTTCCAATAAATCAGTATGCTGGACTTCTACTTAGTCAATGTTTCTAGACAGCAACTAGAGAGCATCATACGTTAAAGTGTAATGAATCGTGTCAGTAAGCAAGTCTACTCCCAGCCTGTGTTAGAATCTATCAATATAACAAAGTGGCTGTCATCCTGATATATGGACAGACAAGACTCTCACTTGATAGATGGATGCGCTCTTCCCTCCCCAACGAAAATACCCTGAGCTTGCTGCAGAGGAAAGTATCCCTCATTTTTTTTCCATGTGGCCTGTGTTTGAGGCATGTACATGAAGAGGAGAAGGTTTTGTGGGGAGGAAGACTGGGGGATGTGAGAGATATTTTACCTGTGATCATGAAACAGTTTAACCACCTAAACAAGAGGTTTTAACTACCTAAAACTGAGGCTTGGAAATCATCTTCCCACACTGACAGAGCAGGCTCTGTTTTTACCATTTACTACTTCTGATTGTAATTTGGGTCAGAGGAATGCCTGAATAGTCCAGCTAGATTTGACATTTAGTGCATCCTGCTTTTTTTGAAGTGAAATTTTTAGCTTAATACATCTAGAATAAATGAGATTAAATACATCTGGCCTAATGACTAGACAGGGTTAACTATGTAAAGTAGTCATGTCTCTTGTAGACTACTGTATTCAGTGGGTTGCAGCTGATTAGGTAAGATGAGCCCTTCATGTCCAGAAGACCATCTTTATTTGTACAGACAAAGTAGGCAAGAAGTTGGAGTGGGAAAGGCAGCAAAGAGGAGGTCAGCAGCCAACTTCACTGGTCAACATAAGCTAGAGTCAAATACAGAACTGCCCACTGATGGACTGGTCCTTTACCTGTTAGGCCATGTTACCTTTCCAACAACGTTAGGGAACTGGGTGGAGAATGTCCATCAACTCTTTGTTTCCTCCCCCAAAAGTCTTTGGCCAACTAATGTTTTAAATGAGCTAGATGAAACTGGTGAACGTCAATTGGGAGTCAAGTGCTAATGGGATTATATAAACTTGTGTGGATAATTTTTGTCACCTGTGTCCTAGAAGCTGGGCACTGAGTGGGCAGCAGTATCTCTTTTTGGTTTCACATTCAAAGTGGATGACTTCTTAGTGTAACTGGCAAAAAAAGCGCCAGTCTGTTATTCTAGTGCATATTCCCTTGAAACTTGTCAATCACAGAAAAGCTCTGCAATTGTTTTCATGTAGGATGTTTTCTCCTGCTTAATCAAATTGTGCTCCTTTTTCCTCAGGCTCTTTGTGGAGAGCAGATGGCACTTTTGTCTTATGCCACAAAACTATTTGGCCTCATCCTAAGGAGGCACTTGGCAAAAGACATGGTGAGGTGCTGCTGCATATGGTCCAGTTGAGTATTTACTATAGGAGATGCTTGAATACAGTTTGCTATGGTTGTTTTCTCAGGGCTTTGTTGGCATAACCAGCAGGTACCATGCTGGCTGTAGGTTGAGGACCAGAGACACAGACAGCTTTTCTTGAGAATAACTTCTTCATCAGGAGTAAAATCAGCTCCTTTCTGAAGACATCCATTTCAATTTTCTTTAAACAGAAAGTGGTGGTCATGCGAGGATGAACATGAAGGAAAGGATAACTTGGAGAGTGAACAGTACTTCTGTGCATGAAGCAGAACAGGCTGAGGTGCTGATTGTCCTTTTCCTTAAGAAAACTGAAGTAAAAAACTGTTTGGGGACTCCATTGATAATTCCTAGGCCCATGACTCAGTTTGGCAAAGCTCACATACCCACTTGGCCAGGAAATATTAGGCTAGGGCATAAAACTCTCATAACCTGCACCTTGTTTTTGAAGGGAAGTCATTTTTGAAGGCAAAATTTTAAAGATGCTTCTTATAGAGTGCCAAATGCACTCTTAAAAAGTGCCAAATTACTTGACGTCTTCTAGAAGATTGCCCTAAAGCTGATTACTCTGCTACCTAAGGATGCTTTATGCTCAGACCTCACCCTATGCTCAGTGTTCCATTTTGCCCCAAAGGATCACAGCTGCTGCTTGAATTCTGCATAGAATTAAATTTCTGGTGCATCATTAAATTGTTTGAAAATCAGAACGCAGACCTTGCACTGGCATCAGGAGACACAGAGAAAAGCCAATTGCAAGACTCAAGCACAGGCTGAGCCATGGAGCATTGCACTGTTGCAATAGGTACCAGATGGAGTCTTTGCATCGTATTCACATTCAACTTCAGATGTGGTAAACCTGGGTGTTCCAACCTGAAGCTTATAAACACATGGTCTACTATGGCCAAATCTTTGGTCGGTTAGATGGGAAAAAATATATTTGAAAGCTAAAAGCAAAAGGCATTTGGGAAGCTAATACTGGGGAACTCTGCTAGCCTTGAGTGTCAAACAAGACCTTTCAGCTTCTTTGTAGTCTGATGAAGGAGGGCTGAATGCCTCAGAAGAAGGCAAAGACGACATTTTGTCAGTTCTTAAAAACTTTCATTTTTTGTGTCAAATGTTACCTTCATTTTGCCTGAAAACACCTCAAGTTAAAGGCCCTGGCCCATGAGCATAATTCCCCACTGACATTCAGATCTATAGTTGTAGTAGACATCAGTGGACTGCATCAGCTGTTGGCTCAGACAACTGAGTTCCCCAATTACAACGTTGATAATCCAATCCCAATCCCTTGCTCTCTGCTCTAGAAGACTTTTTCCTAGCTGGTCTCAGGGGAAACTTCTTGACACCTACCCTGCTAGATTTGGTGGTTATTCTCCCCAAGATAGCATTGTGAAAAGCCTTGTTCTGTAGGAGAAATGAGATTTGATATACACAGGCCTATCTATCAGTGGGATGCCTTTTTCACAAGATTTCAATGGGTCTGTTTGCTCTATGCTGCCATGCAGGAAGGTGGTTGTGCCAACTTCAAAAGCTGTTTCTTGTTTCTATCATTTGACACAGAATAAACTGTTTTGTTCTAGGTATTTAATTGATTTTGTCTTTTATTTTTTTTGTCCAGCTGTAAAATTCACAAAACTTATAGGATCATTGTAACTTTGAAACATTTACATTTCTGTCAAATGTGGTTTAAACTGGCCTTAGGGTTTGCTACTGCAGAGCTGATGGGGCAAGGGGAGGGAGCAAGATAGCATAGGCACTGAAAGATGGAAGGACCCCTAAACATAATTACCTGCAAAACTCTATGAAAAATGCTGCAAGTGAAACAACCATAAATACATTAAGGAGGCAAAGCCAATGCACATTAAAGTTGCATGTAGTGCTGTTCATTTGTGCCCTCCCGTTTGGCTCTGGATAGGCAGTTATAAGCATTTAACACCAGGTAAAGTCCTTTTTATGATGGACACAGACTCATAAATCCCAGGAAACTCTCCATAGCTCATGAGGACAATTTCTTTCACCCCATCATTTGTCCTTCCATAGAGTTAGAAGATCAGAAGGTACATTCTAGTCTAAACTGACCCTCTGGCTTATGTAATGTAATGTGGCATTTAGTGAGCTCAATTCCTTTTACCAAAGGGGCAAACACACACTTTTTAAATAAATGGAATTTCTGTGTAGGCTATTTTGGCAATTGGCACCTCAGGAGTATCATGTGCTCACAGCCCCAAAATGGCAGGACAGGAACGAATAAAGAGGTCACGCGGCCTGTCCTCTTGCACCTGGGCAACAGATACAACAAAGGAAATGAAACAAACAAAAAAGCAGTTTAAGAAACTGAGAACTTCAAAACAATTATATCATTTCCCACAAGGCTCTCAGGGTGTTATTAAAATTAGGGGAGGAAGAAGGGAAAAAAATAAAACCTCCGGACCACCACCTGAGCTATAGAATCATAGATTCATAGAATAGTTCAGGTTGGAAGGGACCTTTAAGTCCAACCCCCCTGCAATGTATGTTTTATGACAAGTATCTACTTATTAAAGTACATTGAGAGAAATCAGTTTATTAGCTAATTGCATGAAGGGCCTCAAGATGAGTTTCTTATTGAATAGATAAAGAAGTTTTAGGTAAACTTCATGTTCAAGGAAACATGACTTAGAGTTTGTATTGTCCACAATATTCTGCCTAGACTAATGGACATGTGGAAAAGGAGACATTAATCACTTGAGAGGTCTGCAGGGGATGCACAATTTCCTTATGCTCATTTGAAAATCAGTAGAGAGAACGAGGTTCCTGCAGAAGGTGATTTAGATGTTTAGCTGATTTCTCCCCTACCCATCAAAGGGAAAGAAATTATTTCATTGCTTAGGCAGGTAAGTTTCTACTCCTAGGTAGGGTGAATCTGAACTCTCAACATGGTGCAAGACTGTTTATTAGAAGAACTGCTATATAACACATATTTTAATTTAAGCTGTAGCTTATTTTGCAATAGCTTACCCATGTAAATGCATCTTTATGCAACCCATTTTTTGATCTCCCACAGAAATGGCAGTCACTCACAAAAGAATATATATTCATGACCACCTTGTTATGTTTTGCTTCCTAAAACCCACTGCACCTTTGGGGTGTGATCTAGCATACAGACACAACTGGCAACAAAATTGTGTAGGATGCATTTCTCCAAATGAAGAGCAGAATTGGACCTCTTTGGGCTGGGGAAATATTTGCAGTAGAAATACAGCAGGTTAGATGGTGACTGATTCTGAGTGTAGACAAGCTCTTTCAGATAGGCAGGGTTATTCAGGCAGACCTCCTATAGGGGAAAGAGTAGGTCTTCCCATCCAGAAATGGCAAAATGAAGGTGCTAATGGGATATGGTGCAAGTCTGTGCCTGTTTTTCGCTTCCAGAGTGAGTAAAGCCTACCTTTCTAAATTGTTATGTAATTTCCAACACACAATAACAGATGATATAATAAAGGAATTCTCATACCGGCAATTAAGTACACTGATTCCTTTGATGAATGTTAGATAACAGCAGAACGATCTCATTTTGCTGCAGTTTTCTCTTAGCATCTAAATGACATTTCATTTTTGTCTCTAGGAAACACGTTGCTTCTGACAACCGGCCCTGTGCTCTGTATTTAAACAGTTTCTCTAGTTAAACAAACCAATTGGCGGGGAAATACACCAGTGCATGTGATGCAACGCTGTGACCTCAAAAACACACAGCGTGGGGACAGAAAAAGAGAGAGAAGGTGCTCAGCCTTAGCACCCTGCACTCGTTGTCCATATCTCTTGTATTAAAAAGAGATTCTTGGGTGAATCCTGAAAGCCTAGAGCATATGGTTTCTTCAGAAGCAATGGATCAAAGTAGTATGGTTTATGCAGGGAAAGCATGTTAGGCACGTGTAACCTGACACATTTGAGAATTTCAGGAATTCAGATGCTTCCAATCAGTTTGGGAAATAGTGTTGCTCAGTAGTAGGTCTTTCCATACAAACTTCACGTTGTGCATAAATCACCGTCCTTCCAAGAAGTGCCAGCACTGGTGAGATGCCTTTGGATATTCTCACTTTATGGCAGTTATCTACTTTTTCTGCTTTCTCCTTTTCTGCTGCTGAGAGTACTTGGAGAAAGGTTCCATAGAGCAATGAGATTCCCAGGGTATTTATTCCCTGAACACAGCAGGTGCTGATGCTTCTATCTTCTTTCCAGTTCTTTTGTCTTTGGCCTTTGCAGAAACTGATGAGCTGTGATTAATGCTGATGAAAGCATTGAGGAGATGATTTCCTTTCCTCCCTCCAAAATTATTGACTGGAACGCACAGTTTGGGAAAATCCAATTAAAACTATATCATATGGCTGTATTTCCTTCGCCATCTATATAAAGGGATGGAAAAGGGGCATCTGCTGTTCCCTTTCTCTCAATTATTTAGGTTGTAAAGTAGGTAGTCAAAGCTGTTCTCATCTTGAGTAGCAGTTCTGTTACACTTCACACATTTACCTCACTATTTTTAAACAGGTATGGGTAATAGCACTTCTTTTTCTTTAGCAACAAATATCAAGCTTTCAGTTATACTGTGTGCACTCTGGGTGACTTCACCGTTAGCAACACTACGTTACCTGTCAAATTAAGACATGAAGAGTGGGATTGAAAAGAATTGTGTAGAACTTGCAAATTAAAACATATTTTCCCTAGACCATCTGGTCGTGACCTTTTCTATTCTGAAAACTCAACCTCCTGCCCTGTTTTGTGGGCGGGTTATATTTTAATATGCAGTGCACAGGTTTCAAAAAAATTCCTCTGGAGTTTGGATACCCATTTCCAATTGTCCACAACAATAATAATTCAATCTACAAAGGGCATTTGTTCTGAACAGTTTTACCCCTACAAACACAAATGATTTAAAATGTGCTTGATCAGCTACATTTGATATTTTAACTGGCTAAGCCAGACTATTTATAAGGGTAGAAAAGCAATCACTCTACAGGCCTAGCACTGTCTCAGGCCAAGGTTGCAGTCGTTTAGTTAAGCCTCTTGGGTGCTGATTCTGACTGTCCTGTTGGGTCTGGCGAGTCTCCAGTTTAGTCACTCATCCATCAGAAGCTCTGATGGATGAGTTTGGGTGCACCTCACTCAGTTGCTTTAAAGCATTGTCATCCTCAGATTTCTTTGTCACCTTCAGATCTTTCTATCCTAAGTTTTTCCCATCAGAGGTGGCAGAACAAAGTGTGCATCCGTGCTTTGACAGCCCCAGTACTACTTCTAGCTGCTGGCAATGGTAAGGTTGCATTATGAACTGGACAGAATTCAACAAAGGTCTGCATTTTGACTTAAATTTGGCATGTTGGGTAGGTGTGCTGAAGTGATCCAAAAAGCTGTCTATACAGTTATACTGTTCTGATATAGGGAGCGATTAGGAAACAGAATAATCCCATTCATACTCCTTCGTACTCAGATTCACTTATCCTAATTAAGAATAACATTACTCATTCTGGTTTACTTTATATTACTTTCTAAAAGGTTTAAATAAAACTGAAAAAAAGCCAGTCAGGCAGTTACACAAGTAAACTGGTATCATTATGTCAGTGGAATAAGAAATATTTTCCTATGCAAGCAGCCTTTCAGCTTTTCAGGCTACACTGAGGCTATGACATGGATGCCTGGGTGCTAAGACTATACCAATTATGATAGTATACACAGTGCACCATTTGGGACACATTTTTTATTTATTTCATTCCTCCCAGCCTTAACTGGCATGCCTCATAAGGGATCATCTCCAGTCCCTCTTCCAATGCATATTAATCATCTGGGAATGCAGAGGAAACCACCCCTGCTGTGACAATGGCTTGATTTCTTTCTGAGGGAAAAGGATTGAATCTCAGTACCTCTCTAATGACATTATTTGTTATTTTCAGGGCAGGCAGTTGCATCCTAATGGAATTCAAACATAACACAAGAGAAAAAGAATAAACAGTTGCCAGTGTGCTCCTTGTAATTACCTATGCAGTGACACAGAATGCATTTTGTCACCTGCCAAGGAGTTAATAACTTCATAACCCTTCACTCAAGATAGAAAAGTCCAGTGAAAATTGGGACGCCCCTTCATATATTGTAATAGCTCATGCAGGATTGATTCTTCATCCCTTCAAAAAGCTATTTTATTATTCTGGACTTTTTAATTCCTAGTGACCTGGCCAATGCAGTGTGTCCCATTGCAGCCTCTGATGTAATGCAGAGATGCTCAAGTTGGAGTGGGCTTGGGTACCATTCAACGTTATTCAGGTATTCACCTGCTGCTTTTTAAACCGTGGGTGAAGAGGCATTGACACCACTCTATTTATCACCTTGCCACCCCACTATGTGAAGAGTCATGACCTTAGATGCCCAGCTTCAGAAAAACATCTGCAGCAGCAAATCCATCTTGACACATTGAGTGAGCCATCCAAGATGATTTCTAGAAAGTCTGTATGGGCTGCCTCAGAGGGAGTATGGTGGTTCCTGGACCAGCTGGTGAAGACTGGCTCATCTCTCCTTTGCCTAAACCCTGGCCTGGCTCTCCTTTGGGCCCTCTGTGGCAACTCAGCACCACGAGAGATTATTTCTGTTGCTGTACATTGTGGCAGACAAAGGTGTAGTGTTTTTCTGCAGGGATCCATAGGCATGTGTCTCCTGGGAGTGTTGGTAGAGCACGAGGCCACAAAGCCTGATGGGAAAGTGCTGGAGGACTGTTCAAAGACAATGGCCATACTTGATATGATCTGTGCCTGTAGTGGCTGTCTGAAGTTGATCTTAGACCTAATAATCCTGTCTGCGGTGGCTGGGTTTCTTCTTTGGAAGGGGTGGAGGGAGTGGATTAATATGTTCAGTGTGGGTAGGAAGGCTATGCCTGTATAATCCCAATTCCAATAAACCAAAGATCATTATAATTAAGAGTTTGAATGTGGCTACCTTGTTTTGAAGGATAAGTGTTCAACAGTGTGGAGATGGGCTATGCCATGTCAGAGAATGGTCCTGGGCACATTTTGTTTGCTTATACAGTTGTGCCTTGAGGGTATCAGAGCTCTGCAGTGACCTAGGGAATGAGAGAAGCCTTCCACTGAATTTTGGGGAGAGTTTAAGATGTTATGTGGAATGTGCAGATTGTGTTTCCCCTGCAAGTTCCTTCCTGGGGCAAGGACAGGGAAGTGGACACTACACACATGTAAGACCTCTGAAATCCAAGAATACATCTTGTCAAAGCACACCCAGGTGTTCTGAGGAAATTGGGTAACTGTTGTGCCTTTGGGGATCTTTTGAATATTCAGAGCACTGAACTGGACAAAATCACTGGCATCAGCCCTTGCTTCAGAGTTTCCTAACAGATTCTTAATAATGGTTTGCTGAGCTCAGGAAATAGTTGTGGGATCAGGATATGCCGGCCCCCATGCTAGGTGGAAAAATGGACATATTTTTGTTCATGGAGAAAAATGAGAAGAAAAGTATAAACGGTAATTTCTCCCAATAATGAACAGATTGTAAAACAAGTCTGTCATTGACAGTAAACGAGGGATGTGTTGCCTTAATTACCTACCAGGAAAGATTTACTGAGAGCAAATTATAGAAAGGTTTGCAATTCTAGGGGATAAAAATCAGTGAAGCTCTGCTGATGGCACCAACTCATGCCTAATTTCTATCTAGGGAGAGAAGGCTCCATCAGTCTTTGCGGATATTTTGTAGACTGATTTGTTTTCATTTTTGAAAAGAGCTCCTAGGCTTTGAAGTTTTCTTTAAAGAATATTTAAGTTCTAAAAAACTTACATGACTGTTTTCAGCACAGTAACAAATTTTGGAGTGATGGTTTATTGTGAAGATAAAGGAGAGGATATAGAAGATGGGGTAAAGAAGAAGAGAGGGAGATAAAGTTGAAAGATTTCCATTTTGAGTGCAGCTGCAGCTGTTGTACTGCACTGGGATCTCATGTTCTTATTCTGCTTTGTGGGTAAAATATCCTGGCAGACTACATTTCCCATCACACTTTTCAAAGCAGAGCTGATCGCCTACCATCTGTTTAACAGAACAGGCTTCTGTTCCCAGCTGGAGCCTTAAGATACTTGTTGCAACAGAAATAATAATAAACAATAATAAAACAGTGTTATCTTTTTGTTCTTTCTTTCTCCCCCCCCTTTTTTTGATAGAAAGTGTTAAAGTAGAAAGAGTGCTGTGATACTTTTATTATCAGTTTTCAGTTCCAAACTAATCTCTGGACTTATGTATGCCATAATTATCTCCCAGTGACATGAATGATGAAGTGAAAATGCAATAAGTCTTCCTGATATTGGATTCTTTTGGGTCAGGCCACCCCAGTGAAGCATTGTTGTTTTGAAAGGGGTGGGGAAAGAATGATTAATTTCCTTTTCTGAGCATAAGACATTACTTTATGTGAATTCTTTAGTGCTTTCATTGAAGATTGGGCAGGTAATTGTGGTAACCTCTGCTTTTTATTCTTCTTCCTGCTCACATTTGTAGGGGTCAAGTAAATTAGAAGCTTTGATGCTGATTGTATTTGTTGAAAGATGGGGTTTGGTAGACCAAATATTTCTAAAGTTCAGAAGTATATACACAGTATGATATGAAGTCACACTTCTGGAAACAGGTTTTCCTCACAGGGCCTGAACTGGAGAAAAGAAACTTCTTTGTGTTCCTCTAATCAAGAAGTCCAAGTGTCTATATTTCCATGGGGTCAAGGTTGGTAAGATTAATCAAATGTGATAGATATCTAAAGAAATGTGATGGATCTTGAGAAGGCAGTTAGAAAATATAAGCCTGTCTCTGCAGGTCACCAGGTTTTTGCATTTCATTCCTTAGTCTGATGTTCACTCAAGCTGGTTTTCTAGCTACTGCACTGGCCAATGGCCTAGGGAAGTGTACAAGAGCAGTGCAAGCATGTATGAATCATATATATGAAGACACCTCCAGGTGGCAGGCATCTTTATAACCAGAAAGGCAGCTGAATTATACCAAAATACTCTCAGAGAAGACTGAAAAGTTATGTTGCACGAGGAAAAATACTGCTGCTATTTCCCAGATTCTGTACTACAGCAAGAGCAATCAACTGGGATGGGGGAAGATGTGGGATCTAGGATGAACCAACCTGCAGTAAATTGGATTTAGAGAGAGATGTGAGAAAAGGGAGGAAAACTCTTCCCTAGTGGCTAGGACAATCACCTTTAATTAGAGTCCATGTTTCTACAGGAGCACTTCAAGGCAGACAGTGTGAAACCACCAGCCCCAAAAGTGTTTACTAAGAGACTTTACTGGTGAAAACTGGTAATGACCGTTCATTCCAATGGCCTCTGAATGGCTTTGAAGGTCCCAGAAAAGTCATGGTCAAAAGGTACTTATCTAGTATATGCATTCTGTCAGGTATTTAGGGATCCCTCAAGATTTAAAAAAAAAAAAAAAAAAAGCAATATGGCCTTAAAGGTAAAAAGGACCTATCACTGAAGACCAGAAGAGGAGCTGACCCTTTATTTCCTCATGGTTTTGAAGGCTTCTTATTGTATTGCAAGTCAATAAAACAAGCAGCACAAAGAGTCCAATGGGCAAAGAAGAGCAAAACTGTGGTTTTGCTATTCAAAGCCCATTACAGTTGTTAGAGTTTGTTGTTTTTTTTTTTAAATTTAGATCACTGTTCTCTGTGTTTTACCCAGGACCTTCTTAGACTCTGAGGTCTGAGGGGGTATCAGCAGAAAGATTCAAGAGTTTTTAATAGTTAGTTTTTTGGTTATATTTTTCTTTTTTCAAATGGAAACGATTCAGCAAAATGTGGAAGTTTGGGGTAGTGGTGGAAACAAATGCAAAAAAACCCCAAAAAGCCTTTGATAAAATTTTCTTCTGAAAAATCTCCTTAAGCTCCACGACTGAGTTGATTGTGGTTGAGGGAGACAAAAAAATATCCAACTGTTCCTCAACAGCAAAGACCCTCAACAGTGGTAGTAAATCCAAGACTCATGCACCCTCGTTAAGCCTGTGTTAAACCAGGGGGCTCGTACCTGCATCATTCACATTATATGTGATGATGTGGTGTTACTCTCATGCAGATGGTTGCTAGTCTTTCCTGTTTGAAGTATTCCTTTTGATATAAAAACCGAAAGATTAATAGGATCAATGAGGGGATTATGAGAGAATTAGGCATAATTACTTGCTTGAAATTATATTTAATTCTGGGATGGAACAGCTCTGGTACTGGGGAACCTGGCCTGAAAGGTGGAAGGAAGGCAGATGCATAGACCTGAACCTTTTCAAATGGTCTATTTTCCTTACTAGCATGGGAAAGTTCAAGTTCTGATGTGTTTGCTGAATTGAAGGGTTCTTGCAGATTCAAGAATTTCTAAGGGTAGGGATACTGTCCTTCCCTCCCTCCTGCAGCCAGGAGGTTGGGATGGAGAACATCAAATGCATGTAAGTTATTCCCTCTCTTTATTTATTGCTTTCTCAGAATAATCTTGGGACACAAGGAACAGTTGACAATGCATGCAGCACTGGCACAGGAAGAGCAAAATTTGGCTGGAATCAAGTTTCTAGAGAATCAGGATATACTGGGATAAAACCTCTATTTAAGCCCAGATCTAAATGTAATGAATCTGATTTTGTTCATAGCAGATTTATGTCTTGCAGACAAAAAACCTTATATGCACACTGTATGGACAGCAAGACTGTCTGATTGCTCCAGCCAAGAGTGGATACCTTTCTGGATTGCTATATGAGAATTCAAATAGATTTGGGCATCTCTTCTTCCATTGCAAAAAAAGCTGACTGTAAGACAGAAAATCATTAGAGCATGACGGTGTCTGTGCATCATGATGAAAGAGTGTTTCACTCCCCCATCACCCCTGATACAGGCTCAGTCTTAGCCTGAGCTTTTGGTACCCTACTTAAGCTGGAAAATAGCTTCACTTCCCCATCATGCAACCACATACACTCTAAACTGATTATTAAGGTAGATTCATCTGTAAGGAGGAATTTTTACATTCCTTTTTTGCTGTGCGTTTGAGGATTGTGCAGGAAGACAGTAAAATAATCCATGGATCACCCCTTACCATTACTATTTGCAGCATTGCCTGACAGTAATGAGTACCAGCTGCTTCTGGGGAAAACACCTCAGTGGGCTTTTATAAAATTATTAATTATTGATTTTTTTAAATATATTATTAGTGGTTAAAAATATCCTAGTCCACTGCAACTGCAGAGTCCTTCACTGACAGAGAAGCTTGTCTGATTGGCAAAATAAGGGTGCAAAGCAGGGCTGAGAAGTGTTAAGTAACAACAACAACAAAAATCCCAAAGGTTAAAATAGCATGTAAACAGAAAAGACCTTATTTGAGATGACACAGTAAAATTGGGGCATTGCTGTAGGTATTAGGATGGGCTGAGCATTAGGTCAGGGAAGATACTGCAGAGGTCAGGATTTTAGGACATACTAATGGCATAATTAGAAAGACCAGTGAGAAGGTAAAGGTGTTACTGTGATCTGCATTACAAAGCAGATCAGGTTGAATGATTGCAGAATGATTCTAGTCTTGAAATTTCATGTCTGTGGAAGGGTTTCATTTAAATAATTCATGGCAAAGAGAAAATTCTGAACAATTGCAGAAAAATTTTCAGTATGAGCCTGCTAGGAACTCTGGGATTTGGTATTCCGCAATATCTGAGCTCTTGAACTTTCCTAATGAAAATACTAATAAGTTTTTAATTCTAAGCTTCAAGCCTCATTGCAGACAATCATCAATAATATATTCAGTTGTAAAATTCACAGAGGGCTTCATAATTATATAAATCATTCAATTAAAGAGAAATTCCATCACATGACTGAATCAACTGAAGGGAGATTGAGAATGGATTCAGTTTTGCAGTTTTCTTAAAAAGTGTTGTGGGCAGAGATATTTGCCATTAATGTAAAAACTGAAACAAAATTTCAGAAAATTGTTTTCTGCTCATGAACTAAAAAAGGAATATAATGATCATTATGTATCTTTTCAATGAGAATTACTTCCTTGTTTCTTAAATGTGTTTTGAGCCCTCTGCAACCCAGAATGTGGCCATTATGCTGTGTGTTGCTAAGCATTTAGATTTATCACTTTGCAACTGTTTCTAAGTGAAGAATTAGTTGTACATCTTTCATTTGAATACCATTCAGATGGCAAGAACATCAGCGTTGCTATGTCTGTGAGCAAACATACATTTGCTATGTCTGAGATACATGTGTAATCCATATCCCTGCTACTCTTCTGCCACTCATCTCCAGCCATCTTCACTGGGTTGCTTTTTTGTAGTAGGTTACTGCTGGCATCAGCGGAGCATCAGGCTCACGGAGCAGCTTTGAGAAATTTCGTATCTGATGGTTCCACGAATGGTTTTCTTTACCTGTCCATGACAGGCATGTTGAGCCACAGCGAATACACACATACAGAATAGTCCTGGCTATTTAGCTGGTGTTTTCTCTCAGCCTGCACTCGTTACGTTTGACAGCAGGACTTGCGCAATCCACCTGGTTTACGTTGGAAGGCAGAATCAGAATCGTTTAGGTTGGAAAAGAGCTTTAAGATCATCAAGTCCAACCGTTACCCTAACCCTGCCATCCCACCACTAAACCATGTCCCTAAGCCCAGCTTTTAAATACCCCCAGGGGTGGGGACTCGACCACTTCTCTGGGCAGAAGCCACTTCCCTCTGCGGAAGCTGCAGAGCCCATGCTCTCACCCCTCAAATTACTTGCAGTGCTCAAGAGGCCAAACACCTTTTGTGAGAAGCAAATAAATAAATAAATAAATAAATATGAGACTATGTAGAGCATGTGAGCAAGATGTATTGGTCAGTGTGTTACAGGACCAATGGAAAGACAAAAGAAATATGGTCTTTGTTTTAATGATTGTGCTGCTACAGCCTGAGGCACCAAAAACGTCATAGTGTTTATGCACGCTAATACAATCTTAGCAGTAATTCTGTCCATGCACAAAACCTTCGCTACAGTCTGTCCTCTGAATCACCTTTAAGGAAAAAAAAAAATTAGTTCCCTTTCATTCCTCCTCAGGGAGGACTAAAGTTTGCCCTGCTGTGAGCCTCTTAATGTTGGTGGATAGCATGTAATGCATGGGTCATCATGCAGGGGAGTTTCTCAAGTGCTTGGGAGCTGTCTAGGGGCAAGTGGGAGGGAAAAATGGATTGGATCAAAGGTATCAAATCTAATGAGTACCTGTTTAAAGATGAATCCCTTAATCATTAGCTTAATATTATCTGAAACCAAAGGAAAATGCCTTTCTATAATATTAATCTGAATACGTGGAGACTCAGCTTCGATTTGTCTGATTAAATTGACCTGACTGGGTTTGACAGTAGAAGCAAAATATTTCAGCCTCTCCTGCCTGTTTTAAACAAAATGAATGTGAAACTGAAAGAAATGAATAAATACTGAAAAATCTCCTTGGTTCCATTCTTACTGGTGAATTGGCAGCTAGAAAAAGAAATGTTGAGCTACCATCTGTAGTGAGCCTCTCAAAGCCCTTTGTGACTAGTTTTCTGAGGTGGTGGGATGGCTGGTCTTCAACATGGGTGCTCTTTTGAATTCACAGAGCGAAAGTCAGAGCACCATATTTAGTATCTGGGTGGCTAAATCTGCACTTCAGCATTAGGCATTTCTGCATGAGACCATCTCAGCAGAAGTCCATTTCTCTAGCTTCCCAGGTTTGCATCCATCCATCACCAGTGATGTGGACCTGTGATGTGGACAGCTGCAAGTCTATACACAGTGCTTGTTTGCAGAATCGGAGTCAAACATTGAATTGGTTTAATATCTCAAGTATTTGATCTAATTTGGCCTAAGAATGTTAACATACCATGTAAAAATGGGGCCAGAGCACAGATGGCACTGATCAGCACTGAACAGGGCTGGACAATGTGGGTTTTAGGCCATTAAGTGAACTAATGAGCAGTCAAGAGCCAAATATTACCATTGGTGATATCTGAGCATCCAATCTCATCTGAAGGCTGGATCTGAAAGTGCTCAGCATCCCCAGATGATCTCAGGGGTGTCACTGTGAAGCAAACCAAGTAAATATCAAGAAACAATGGAGACCACCAGAAAGAGAAGGAGAGGAGAACATATGGTTAGAGTTGAGGTGTGAAATAGCCCAGGTTTGACATAAAGCATAAGGTTTGGTCTGATATACATATCTAAGTAGTCATAGACCTAGTCAGTATAGGCAGTGGAGCATAGAGTTTGTCACCTCAATGGCCTTGATGCATTTTAGCTGTTAGCTCCCGGCCTTGGGAAAGCAGTTGTGTAGCGTTGGCTAACGCGGAATAGCACCTTTGTGCCTAGTATCTCCTAACCTTTCTACTGCAGCTTAACCTGTATGGACATAACTTTATATACAACATGATATTCTTTTGGTACTCATATAATAATGTAGATCAGATCCCATCTCTCACACCTCTATTTCAGGCTCAGGCCAAGAAAATCTGTATGTGTGCATTCTGTACGTGAGGGAAGAGAAAGCAGCTGGGATATTCTCAATGTATGCATGTTTTCGTAGACACGTAATTGGCTGCTTCCTCTGTGCTGGGGTGGAGCTATAAATCAAAGCCCAGTTATAAAGGTGAAAGCTAATGCTGAGTGACACTCACACCCTGGAGGCTGGTAAGCAACAAATAAAGAACTTTTCTTTCTCCTTAGATCGTGTTGATGTATAGGCTAATCCCAGGTCTGTAATTCTTCTCTCTATCCTTCCTGTGCTTTTCTCTCTGGATCCAGATGCTGGCATTTTGTTTATGAGGGTCTTGATGGGGTTTGTTCTGCTCCTGGGAGGTCTCATCTGTAATTTACTGCAGCCAGATTTGTGAATCTGCTTAAGCAAAGTTATTTACACCCAGAACTTCTATTAATCCTAGGAAAAATTATTTTAATTAGGTATAATGGGGTTCTGAATGGTCTCATTTGAGACTGGTAGTTTATTTCTTTGCAAGACCATCTAATCATGATCAAAAATCACATCTTCCTTTATCAACCATGGGCATTTTTACTGCAGTCAAAGTGTCTTTTAATTATTTCTCCCCACAAATTTTTCTTTTTTTTTGGAGGGAGAAGAACAAACACCAAAACCAAACTGACAACATGAAATAGTTTTTGTTTAGTAGGGTTTTGAGTTTTGGGCTGGGTTTTTTATTATTATTTAAAAAATTCTTCAAAGCATTTTGGCCCAAACCCAAAACACTTCAGCATGAGAAAAAGTCTCAGCTGCTGCAACACACAGTCAATGGCTGTAATTTACAATCCATACAATGTCCTTTCAGATCTTCATGAACTTTTAACATGATTTCAAATTTGGGTCCTGAAGTTCAGGTGCAGTGAGTTAACTTTCAGATGAGTACCCACTTGCTGCAATATTAGAGTTCCAACAACCTGACGAAAGCAAGGAAAGGTTCCTGTAAATGGGTCTCTTTTCAGGCATAATGAAATATGAAAACCTAACCTTTTGGGGTTCATAAATTTCCTTTTGACTGACACCATTTCAAAACATTTAAAAGTCTATTTTCTTTAAGTGATCTATTCCTTAGGAA
Source organism: Gorsachius goisagi (assembly GCA_018403395.1). Taxonomy (NCBI): domain Eukaryota; kingdom Metazoa; phylum Chordata; class Aves; order Pelecaniformes; family Ardeidae; genus Gorsachius; species Gorsachius goisagi. Next base: position 9,097 of record BOSO01007223.1, on the reverse strand, counting down.
GAGTGTATAAACTTACCTGACACCCTCTGTCATTTTGCTTGAGTTGTGTGGTCAGCACTTGTCTTGAATATATTATCCAGCAACATAGTATGGGTAATTTTTATATACATTTTTATATAATATATTGTAGATTATATGGCCATATATTATCTGGCTTCCCTTTCTCTGGGTCTCATGAATATTTTGATATAATATCATAGAATCATAGGATGGTATGGGCTGAAAGGGACCTTTGAAAATGATCTAGTTCCAATACCTCTGACATGGACAGGGACATCCTTCATTACATCAGGTTGCTCAAAGCCCCATCCAACCTGACCTTGACCACTTCCAGGGATGGGGTGTTCAGATCTGGGCAACCTGTTTCAGTGCCTCACCACCCTATCATAAGAAATTTCTTCCTTAAATCCAACTAAATCTCCCCTCTTTTAGTTTAAAACGGTTGCCCTTTGTCTTGTCACTACAGGCCTTTGTAAAAAGTCTCTCTCTGTCTTCCTTATAACTTCTTTCATGTACATAAAGGCTTCAGTAAGGTCTCCCTGGAGGCTAAACAACTCCAACTTTCTCATCCTTTTTTCACAGGAGAAGTGTTCCAGCTCTCTAACCATTTTTGTGGTTCTCCTCTGGACCTGCTCTAATAGGTCCATGTCTTTGTTTCACTGGGGATCCCACAGCTGGATGCAGTACTCCAGGTGGGGTCTCTTGCAAGCAGAGTAGTAGGGGAGAATCACCTCCCTCAACCTGCTAGCCACATTTCTTTTGACAAAGCCCAGGATATGATTGGCTTTCTGGGTTACAAGCACACATTGTTGGCTTATGTCCAATTTTTCATCTACCAATATCCCCAAGTACTTCTCCTACTACTGCTCTCAATCCATTCATGATACTGGGGATTGCCCTGATCCAGGTGAAGGACCTTGCACTTGACCTTGTTGAACTTCATGAGGTTTTCATGGGCCCACTCCTCAAGCCTGTCAAGGTCCCTCTGGATGGCATTTTTTCCCTTGGAAGTATCAGCTGCACCACTCATCTTGATGTCATCTGCAAACTTGATGAAGGTGCATTCAATCTCACTGTCTATGTCACTGATGAAGATATTAAATAGTATAGGTTCCAGTATGGACCCCTGAGTGACACCGCTTGCTACTGGTTTCCACCTGGACATTGAGCCATTGCCTATAACTCTTTGGATGTGGCCATCCAGCCAATTCCTTACCCATCCAACAGTCCATCCATCGAACCCATGTCTTGCCAGTGTAGAGGTAAAAATCTTGTGGGGGACCATATTAAAGGCTTTACAGAAGTCCAGGTAGGTGACATCAGTAGCTCTTCCCTTGTCCACTGATGCAGTCCTTCTGTCTGGGAACAACTCTACTGGGGAGTTGTACAGGCCCTGAAAATGAACTAGGGATAAAACAGGCCATAAACTTTTTAAATGTATAGTACAACGCTAGATTCTGTCCATATTTAATTATGAGAAGCTGGCATTAGCATGGTGGTGAGAGTATAAAGTGATACACACTTGTCCTATACTAATAATGTGGCTGATGTGAAACAGGGCAAGGGCTCTGGTTTAAGGCTCTAACAAATTTGAGAGATGTGAGGCATTATAAAAGACTCAAATGATTACAAATCACTGCTGAGAATCTTATGAGATGTGAGAAGCTGAGAGCCTCAGAGGATTGACTTGTAACAGGCATTTAGATCCTAGAGACTGATTGATATATCGTTTTGCCTGAATGCATCAATGCCAGTAAGAAGGGCAAACCTGAAAATTATGTCATCATTCATTGGGAAAGTAGTTACAGTGTGACATGTCAACCATCGTGATTCAACCTGCCATCCAGCAAGCTGCGCATCAGGGTTTTTAATTTATTAAAATGGCTGCTTTATTTTTCCTTTTAAAAGGATTTTATAAACAGCACATTTGAAGGCTGATATCAAGTGTCTTTTGCTTCATTAGGTTTTCTCACCATATACTATGTCTTAGAGCAAGACAGGGAATTATAAAGCCATTATAAGGATCATAACTAGTGCTGTCAATAGAAGATCAAGGATGAATTCAGAAAATAATTCCCTCTGGGTCCAATTGGCAAATAGAGTTGATTCTTTTTTGGTGACTTTTATGTCTTTCTCTACAGTGGGAATTAGGTTGGGACTACTCTAGACCCAGGTTTCCAAGAAGGTAGCAACTTTTTCCACCCAGTAATTCTGTCGCGGCAGGAAAAGGAGAAGTAAGCCATTTCTCTAGGTTTTCTTGCCATCTGACCACTTGATCAGAACTAAAACTAGGAAACATTTTCAATATCTAGAAACTGCAGACCAACAATTTGTATAGCCCGTTGATGATTGTATATATTGTTGACTTTTCTGCACAAATCACTTATTGGGGAAACACAAGATGCCTCTTCTTCTAATGTGAGGGTCCAGGAAATGGGCAGAGAAATAAGAGCTTGCATAGGACACCCTTGGTCTATTCTACTGTCGAACATTGCAGTGTCTTGGGTGTTCGGTCCTAGGTATTAAGGCTCCTGGGATTGCTCTAGGGAGGGAGGTATCATCCTATGGCATGTCAGAATGGAGTCAATACTCTGTACCCCTTTACATAATCTCTGCTACCTGCAGTTGTAGCTACACATGGTTCCTCCCAGTCCTATGTTCCCGGAATTTTAGTGGGGTAATTGGTAATTTGACATTTTCAGAAGGGAAATATTTGAATATTTTTTTTTTTTGAAACATCTGTTACTTATTACTTAAGTATTTCTAGTCTATCAGGTAATGTACTACAGTAGAAAATTAACTTGGTTTTGGTTTTGTCAAAAAAAAATGAACCTAATCCAGGTGGTACTGGTTTTAACATTTCCTTTCTTGAGATTTGCCTCAGGTTTGTTTTCCAGTCCTTTGATCGGCTTGGTGGCCCTCATTTGAAACTTCTCTGGTGTAAAAAATGCAGAGTTAAAATCCAGATAACACACTCGTACATTTTATCACTGAAGATGGGAGGGGAAAGATCATTTGATCTTCCTTTAGCTCATGTGAGATGACTGTACGTTTTCAGAAAGGTGGTTGGCTCTCGATCCCTGCTATCACTGTGCAGTTCTTGGAGATCTCACTGATCCTGTGATGGGACATTGCTTTACCCAAACCCAGAGTGACTGGTCTGGAATGTGGAAACTGAATACCTGGACAATGAGTTATCAGTAAGAAGAATGTGAAAATGAAAACATGAGAGAAATCGTAAAAAATCAGAAAGCTTAAAAAAAAGTGTTGATTTTATGTCGAACCTTCATAATTCAGTTTCAGGGAGTGAAGGGCAGCAATATTAAGGTAATCATCGGGTGGGGGACACTTCATTCTGCCTACGCTCAGTCAGTGGGATGATGAGGCTCGATGGCAGGCAGTAACTAAACCCTTGGATTCGGCTATTTTCTCTTTCTTTTTTTGAGTGTCACACTTACAAAATTAGATTTTTATCATGAAATGAAAAATTGACGATAGAGAGGAGAGACGGTATATAATCTATCTTCTCCTTTCAAAATAAAATCTTCTAAGTGATTTAGATAAGTGTGAAAAAACAGATCAAATGTCCTTATTGTTTTTGTAAAAATAAAGCATGAAACATCAAGGATCCATTCTGGAGTAGTTCTCTTTCCATTCCTTCATCACATGCCTTCCAAAAATTTATTATACACTGGTACAATAGAGTTCATATCCCTGCTCGCCTCAGATTTGGGTCTAAACGTTTCAGGGGGGGTTACTGTGTGTTGGGAAGGGTTCATGTTAGAGCAGCATTAGAAAAAATGCTGACAGTTCTAGGGGATGTGGTGAGCTGGAGACAGCACGTGTGTAGCACCAGGAATGCATCTCACCTGTGTCACAGAAAGAGTGATTCACTTCACTTGCAAAAGAGGAACAACAATGTATTTTATTCATATAAAACAGTGAGTTAACAAAGTTAACAACAAAGGTAATAAAGGTAAACACAACAGCGGTTTAACAAGATTCAGTGGCAAGGTACATTTGATTATTTATTGCATAGAGGACAGGTACAGGGACAGACAGGAAGACCCTGCCATTGAGTCATGAGGTTCAGAGAGGACCCCTTTGCATTCTAAACTCCTTCTTAGAGAAGAGTCTATGTGCGGCTGGATCCAGACTTAGTTCTGGACTTTGTCAACGGTTTATGTTTAAAGGATTATATATGAGTAATCAGTCCTTTATATCACTTAAGTAAGATTAAAAAGTTTCAGTGAGCTTATTCCCGATTCACTCACTGAGTATCTGTTGCGATAAGGAATCTTCCAACCCTGAGGAGTAACCTTGAGAGGCATTCCTACGTAAGGGGACATCTTGGCGTGCAGCCCGCTGCCATGCAGCAGAGCTCAATGGGCTCTGAGCTGTCAACTATTTATGTAAGATGATTTATTTACAGTCATATTTGCATACCAGCAAGACATCTGAGTGTCTACTCCAGACAGCCCTTGGCTATTGTGTTGACATCCATCTCCCCAAAGTCCACCTTAAGCTAGATGCAGCCATCATGACTGCCACTGGTGGTTATTTTAGGGGGGTGGGGTGAGGGGTGTTGCACATTTCCACAACCTGGCATTTGCTTTCCCTGTGCCATTAGCTGGGATTATGCTCTCAGAGGCAAAAGCAAAGCTTCACTGGTCTTCTAAAGGACTTTTCAAGCATTTGATTGGGAAAAAATGTGTGAATCAAAAATAGATGAAATATGTTAGTGCACTGTATGGCTGAATACTGAGCCAAAACCCAAGTCTGAACACTTTCAGCCAGCAGTGTTGTCACCTCTGCTGAGAAAATCCTGAGCTAGATAGCCCTTAAGCATTTGAGATAGGTCCACCTGCTCTGGACTCAGATACAGAGAGGCTGCAATGCTGAACGTGCTGATGCACAGTGCTGTGCCGATGGTCAGCAAGGCAAATGTAAGCAGCAGGACTGGTGTTTGGCCTCTTTCAAGAATTTCCACCAGGGTATTGACCAAATTTGCCAAGTATCTTTCCCCCCCGCAACTATTTTGCCTTTGCTTCTATCCAAAGATTCAGTACTAAGAACAAAGCACAAGGTTTGAAAATAGAAGTTCTAAGAACTCAGTAGTTTTCCCTCCTCTAAAAAAATTCTCCCCAGGAAATCAACAGTCCCCCAAATAGGAAAATTTCCCTTTAAAAATCCCACAGTGCTCCCCTTTTCACGATTTGGGGGACTGCCTCCTGATTTAAGTGCACTTGGCAGAGGTAATGCTGATGAATTATCTTTTTTAACTGCACAAGGCTTCAGTGAGACTGCTGAACAATGCCAAAGGCAGAATTCATGGGGAGACATTAAATAGTAAAGTTTAATATGTTGAAAATGAGTTTTAAATTGATTAAGGTTTATAAACAACACAGGCTTGGGTTTTCAATTTTTCCAAGTTTGTTTTTACTTGTTCCTTATGAAAATTAATCTCTTTTCTCACATGTCATTTTTCTGGTACCTTTTATAGGTTGGCTTGATTGCCGTCAATTCATTTCTTTAATCTAAGCAATTAAACGGTTGATCGTTTTGCTGGCTTTCAATTATCTTCCTGCCTGACAATTGCTCCAGCTGTAACTAATTTTCCTTCTTTATGTTCATAATCCCAGTCACATCAGCTGTGTCTTGCAGACAATGGGAATGTCAGGTGTTAGCTGAGGTGAAGGAGAGGAAGTTGGGGAGGAGGCAGTGGTTGGAGATTTGGTCTCTTGCTTTGTGTTCCTGATCCTTTTTGCTGGTGTGAACTGAGACATGATACCTAGGGTAAAGGACAGTATGGCTGAAACTGTGAGCTGACTTCCCGGTTGTTAGATAAGGTGACAGCTTGCTGGCAGTCACATGGAGCAGACCCCCATACCTTTCTATGTGTTTATAAGGAATTTGCCTGGGCTACCCAATGCATAGAGGATTATGGGACTTATAATGGAGGCTCAAGGACCACTGAAATGTTTCTGGAGAAACTGAACCTACCTAAGAGCTTTGAGGGAACAGGAAAGGTGGAAAGAACACAGAGTCCAAGGCCTCAAGCCTGGGATAAGGACTGTATAGATAGTCCCTTTCACACTGGCATAGATTCATAGAAACATAGAATGGTTTGGGTTGGAAGGGGCTTTTACAGGTCAGCTAGTCCAGCCCCGCTTCAATGAGCATGGACATCTTCAACCAGATCAGGTTGCTTAGAGCCCTGTCAAACCTGAACTTGAATATTTCTGGGCGTGGGGCATCTACCACCTCTCTGGGCAACCTGTTCCAGTGTCTCATCACCCTCACAGTAAAGAATTCCTAATATCTAATCTAATTCTACCCCCTTTCAGTTTAAAACTGTTACCTCTCATCCTATCACTATAATCCCTGATAAAGAGTCCCTCCCCATCTTTCTTGTAGGTGCCCTTTAAGTACTGAAAGGCCGCAATCAGGTCTCCCCACAGCCTTCCCTTCTCCAGGCTGAAAACCCCAACTCTATCAGCCGTTCTTCTATAGGAGAGGTGTTCCAGTCCTTGGATCATTTTAGTAGCCCTCCTCTGGACCCACTCCCACAGGTCCATGTCCTTCTTGTACTGAGGACCCCAGAGCTGGATGCAGTACTCCAGGTGGGGTCTCACCAGAGCAGAGTAGAGGGGCAGAATCACCTGCCTTGACCTGCTGGCCACGCTTCTCTTGATGTCATCCATATCTGACATCAGCCAGCGGGGGTGGAGACCATGTCAAGACCAGATATGGTTTTCTACTTATTGGCTTTTTTAATTCTAGGGTGACATTCACAGGAGGATCTGTCTGTACTGTCAAAATAAGGGAACTGACAATAAGTCTAAATGATTTTTCCTTGCATCTTAGGAGGAAATACAAAAAGATGTGAGTGGTGAGTTGCCACCTCCATTGTGTCTAGTAACTTAGAACTGGTGCTGGAATAGAGAGATCAAGAATTTCCTGATGAAGTAAGAATGGATTTATGAATGTGAAGAAACTGAAGAACAGTAAATACATTGAGTTCATATTGAGATTTGCCTTAATTTATCACCAGAAATAATTTTTTCTTACATTACCATTTATTGTTGCTCTTCCCTACAACTATGTTTCAAAGTTAACATCTTTAATGCTGTGTTATGAAAGTTGTGTTTTACCATAATCTTATCAAAGTTGGCATATACATTTACAAATGCTGAAAACACAGATTTAGCTGATAACCCCCCCCCCCCTCCTTTTACATTCAGAAAGCACAACAGCATAATCCCTGCATGCATATGTAGGGATATTTAAAGAGTTAAAAAAACCCCAAAAACAACAGCAATATTAAAGCCCTGTCTATACTTAAAAAAATAAAACAAAATTAAATGCAGGTTTCCGCCACAGTCAAGCTTGCAGCTACCTTGCTTCAGAGGTAGAGCTTCTGCATATCATGCATGTATTCTACCACTGTCTGATGCAAAGCTTCATCAAGTAAATAGTCAGGGCATGGAGGTAAAATGTAAAGCCTTTTCTCCAGGAGCCGTTTTCCATTTGCCAGGCTCCTGGCAGCCACATTCTTGATAACAAAATGGTTATCAGTGATAATATTCCATTCCCTTAGAAAAAAACCTAAATATTTGCCCACAGTCACTCTGTGGAAAACGTCTGAGAAAAGAGATTATCAGTACACTGTACTGATTCAGCCTCTCTTGGTTCTGGAAACTACTTTTAGGTAACCAAATTTAGGTATTATTAGTTAAAAGATCAATTTTATTTCAGTTGCTGATAAAGTGGAAAAGGTTTTTAGCTGGATGGTGTTTCTTAGGGCTTAACTGAAAGAAATATGGAAACCAAATAAATGGTTATCTGAATGCAGTTTTAAAACTTTTAGTATTTTTAGGCTTCCTTTGAAAATAAAATGCTAAAGAGATGAATATTGTATTATTTGGTTCCACAGAAAATACTTTTTATCTCATACCAATGTAAGTCACATCCACATAATGAGGATCAGAGATGTTACTTCCCATTTCATTAGTTGCCCTCACAGTAATATTGTATATGGTCCAGAAAGAGGTGTGGTTTTTATCAAAGTAGCATGAATTGGGGCCCGCAGTTCTGTAATCTGGACATTCAAAAACTTGTTCTTCTCTGAAATGAAAGAATCACAGTGATTAGGTTAGGGCTGGATCATATTTTTCATGCCTGGCAATGTGAAGAAAATCAGAAAACTGTTTTCAGACTAAAGAGTCACTGGAAAATTTCAGAGACTGTAGTAAGCATTTTCCCCCCCAAAATAAAGACTACAAAGCCTGAAGAGTTCAGGTTGCTATAGATGCAGCAGTGGGCTAGTAGAGTGCAGCTCTTACTTTCCTGAATGCCATTGTCCACTGCATAGCTCTTACAGGTTCCAGAGAGCCAGTGGAAGTGATTGCTGAAGTCTTCTAACACATCTATTAAAAACTGAGTATTTCCAATATTCATTTCACACTTATATTAATTCTGCATATAACATTAATATGCTTTCAGAATCTATTTTGGTCTTATGTCACCTGTTCCTCAAAAAATTTGTACCTGTCATTCAAATCCATTCCCAAGCTTCCCAAAGTGAGCATGGATAGGAAAAAAAAGTTGATGGTGAGTATGTAGTACTTGTTTCCAGGTTCCTCTGAGATGCAGAATAACAAAAGAGAAAGGTGTAGATGTGGGCCTCACACTCTGCTGTGGCTGGCTGGACCAGTATCTGCCTTTTTATACTAAGACCTGGCTCTCAGCTGACAGGCACAGAGTTTAGCATGCAGTAGATCAGTGCAAGGCTGAGCAGTGCTGGGTGAACCAAAAATAGTTCACAGGACCCAAACAAAGTATTGTCTACTCCTTTACAATGAGTGGCACTTGAGCTAAGTTCACAGAATCATAGAATGTTTTGGGTTGGAAGGGACCCCTAGAGGTCATCTAGTCCAACACCCCTGCAGTGAGCAGGGACACCGTTAACTAGATCAGGTTGCTCAGAGCCCTGTCCAACCTGACCTTGAATGTTTCAAGGGATGGGGACTCCACTACCTCCCTGGGCAACCCGTTCCAGTGCTTCACTACCCTCACTGTAAAGAATTTCTTCCTT
>BOSO01007222.1:1765-15504 GCA_018403395.1 Gorsachius goisagi | reverse complement strand
TGGGCAGGGCCTGGCGGAAGCGGGCGTGGTGCGCGACCGCCGTCTCCCCGCGCATGCGCGCTGTGCCGCGCCGCGCCTTTCTTTGCGAAAAACGGCGCGAGCGGGGCCGGAAGCGGAAGAAGCGGCGGTGGCGTCATCGGCTGCGCGCCGCGGCGCGGTGCGGCGGGCCCGGCATGAGCGCGGCTGCGGGGGGCGGTGGCCCAGGCCCCGACCCCGGCCCCGGGGACGGCTCCGCGGCGGAGCCGGGCGGCGGCGGCGGCGGGGGGCGGAAGGCGCGGGGGCGGCCGCGGCTGACGGAGTCGGACCGGGCGCGGCGGCGGCTGGAGTCGCGGAAGAAGTACGACGTGCGGCGGGTGTACCTGGGCGAGGCGCACGGGCCCTGGGTCGACCTGCGCCGCCGCAGCGGCTGGAGCGATGCCAAGCTGGCGGCCTACTTGCTGGGGCTGGAGCGGGGGCAGCGCGCCGGGCGGCGCGGGTGAGCGGGGTTGAAGGGCCGGGGGGGAGGGGGGCTTCGGCGGGGCCGGGGTGGAATTGGGGGGCTCGGGTGCCCCTTCCCCTCCTGCAGCTCTAGGGGGCGCGGTCCCCCCCCGCGGGGAGGGGCGCCCCTGTTTGTCCCCAGGCCACCGCCCCTCTCTCTGCAGGAAGCTGTGGGAGCAGATCCCTAAAAAGCCTAAGCGGAAGAAAAGTGAGTGCGGGGCGGCGGGGGCTGCCCTTGCCGGTGGGGGCCGGGGTGTGAGTGGGGGCACCCCAGGCCAGGAGGCGCTGGGGGGCTCGGGCAGGGGCTAGCGGGCCTGGGGCTGCCAAGGGAGTGGGCTGGGGATGCTTGTAGGGGGCTTGGGCCGGGGTGTGGGGAGGTGCTGGGGGTGCCACAGGGTCGGGTGGGGTTTGGGGATGATGGGTAGAGTTGGGGTTTGGGGATGTGGGGTGGGGGGTGGGTAGGGCAGGGGCTGGGGTGGCCCCGGGGGTGGGGGGGGGGTCGGGCGGGGGGTGCCAGGCTGCCAGCAGCCCTCCCCCAGGGCGGCGGCGCAATGTGAACTGCTTGCGGCATGCGGTGATCTGGTACGAGGACCACCGGCAGCGCTGCCCCTACGAGCCGCGGCTGGCGGAGCTGGACCCCTCGGTGGGGCTCTACACCACGGCCGTCTGGCAGTGCGAGCGCGGGCACCGCTACTTCCAGGACCTGCGTTCACCTCTGAGGCCCCTCAGTGACTCCGACGGGGACAGTGACGACGGTGCGTGGGGGGCAGAAGGGGGAGCTGTGGCCCCTCGGGGAGGGGGCTAGGGGTCTCAGCTGGGTAATGGGGGTGCAGGGGTGGGGCCTGGGGGCAGTTTGGGGGACCTGACTGCACCTCCTGGGGCGCTGGGTGGGGGGCCCAAGGGAGCCCTTTGGGGCTCGGGGGCGTTCCTCTGGGGTCTCCCCTTGATCTTTTCTCTCTTGCAGCAGCAGTTCCTGGCAGCTCCTCCTCCTCCTCAGCGGGCTGCAGCTCAGGCTCAGAGGCAACACCGGGGGGGGCCCCGTCAGCACCAGGGGGGGTGGCAGTGGCACCCACTGCGGGCCCAGGCCCCACCGAGAGCACTGCAGAGGGGCGAGGGGCCGCGCTGGAGGCTGTGGTCTGTGTGCCACTGCCGCTACCTCTGCGGCTGGGTGCGGGACGGGGGGCGCTGTCTGAGGGGGGGCCCCCCACCCTGCTCCAGGCGCCCCCTCTCCTCATCCTGGCCAGCCCCAGCTATGATGCGCTGGGGGGGCTGCAGCTGGACGTGGGGGGGGACGAGGCCCCCTGTGCTCTGCTGGAGGGGGGGGGCGCCTTCCCCCCTCCACCCCCGGACCCCCCGCTCCCTAAGACAGGTATGGGTGGCAGGGGGATGAGGGGGATTGGGGTGCTGGGACCTCAGATGTCGGGGGGGATTGGGGTGCTGGGGGGGATCTGGCGCTGGGGATGTGCAGGGCAGCAGCGCCTCACTTGCCACGCTGGATGCAGAGGAGGATGAGATGCTGGGGCTGAAGCAGGAGGAGGTGCCGCTCCCTGCTGCCGAGCTCCACTCAGAGCCCCCTCCAGAGCCCCCCCGAGAGTCCCCCCCGCCCCCCCTGGCTGAGGACGCCGATGGTGGTGATGTATCGGCCATCATCTACGAGATCCCCAAAGAGCCCGAGAGGTCAGGGGAGCAGGGGTTGGGGGTCACTTGGGTACCCTTGTTAGGTTGGAGGGGCTCAGGGTTTGGGAGGGGTGATAGAGTTTGGGGTCTCCCATGGGACTTGGGGAAGTGTAAGGTATTGGGGGGGTCACTCCAAGGTTTCCTAAGTTTTTGTGGATGTGAAGATGGGGTCAGGGCTGGGGAGGGGGCCTGGGGACTTACAAGGGCTTCAGGAACTGGGGGGCGGTTGGAGGGATTGGGGTGTTTTTCAGAGTTGGAGGAGATCTTGGGGTCATGGAAGGGTCCTTGGGGACAAGAGGGGAGGCTCTGGGGTTTTTGGTGAGGTAGAGACTTTTGTGGGGAGCAGCGCTCTCAGACAGTTGCTGGGTGCTGTGTGGATCTTTCTTGAGGATACTTCTGGGGCGGAGGAGCTATTCAGGGCTTGCAAAGGGGCTCAGGAAGCATCAGTGGGGGCAAGACCCCCCGAATGTCTGAGCACACCCCTGTGCTGTGGCCTCTGGGAGGGGGGGTGGGGGGGCTCACCCCAGGCTGTGCTGTCACCCCTTCCTGTGCAGGCGCCGGCGGAGCAGGCGGGGCCGTGCCCCTCACGCTGACCCCGAGGGGCTCCCGGAGCCCATCGCTTGCCCCTATGCAGGCTGCGGGCAGGTTTACATCGCTCTCAGCAGCTTCCAGGTGCGGCCCTCCTGGGACCACCCTGCTTTCCCCTGCCCCCTCTGGAGTCCCCTGGGGACCCCCCTCACCTCTCTGTGCCCCCCTCCCCCCCCCCCCCCCAGAACCACGTCAACCTGGTGCATCGCAAGGGCCGGACCCAGCAGTGCCCCCAGCCCGGGTGCGGGAAGAGGTTTTACCTGGCCAACCACCTGCGCCGGCACATGGTCATCCACTCCGGTGAGCCCCCAAATGTCCCCCACCGCATCCTCGCAAATGTCACCCCCCCACATCCCCCAACGTCCTCCCCCTGCCCCTTCCCAGGCGTGCGGGAATTCACTTGCGAGACGTGTGGGAAGTCCTTCAAGCGCAAGAACCACCTGGAGGTGCACAGGCGGACACACACTGGGGAGACCCCCCTGCAGTGAGTGATGGGGGGGGTGGGGGACGCTCGGGAGACCCCCTGTGGGGGGTGGGGGGGCACTGCAACGATCCCCTGCTTGTGGTCAGTGATGTTGTAGGGTTGCTGTGGCAGGGGGAGGGGACCCCACTCCCTCTGAGAGCACCCCCCTTCCTCTTCTATGCCCCCCCCCCCCCAAGGTGTGGGGTCTGTGGGTACCCCTCACCTGCCCTTGCCCCCCCCCCAGGTGTGAGGTCTGCGGGTACCGCTGCCGCCAGCGTGCCTCCCTGACGTGGCACATGAGGCGCCACGGGGGGCCGGGGCTGCGCCCCTTCCCCTGCGAGCGCTGCGGGAGGCGCTTCGAGCGCCCCGAGGGCCTCAAGTTCCACGCGCTCAAGAGCCACCCTGAGCCCCGCGGCACCTAGGGGGCCCCTCCTGGGGGGAGCCCCGGCTTCCCCGGGGCTGCCTCGTGCCACGTGGAGGTGGGGGAGCACCCCCCCCGGGAGTCCTGAGCCCCCTGTGGGGGGCTCCCTGGGCTCTATGCACTTGGTGGAGCTCCTGCCATGGGGACCTGCACCCACCTCCAGCACCGGGGGGGTACCCTGACACCCCCAGGATTACCCCATTGCCCCCCCACCCCGCCTTTATTTATTTCCTCTCAGTTGTCACTTCTCCCTCCCCTGGGGCAGCTGGGTCTTGGGGCAGAGGGGTAGTGGGGACCCTGATTTTGTCTTGGGGGGGGGGGGGGGACACGACCCGACCCCCTGGGGCCCCCTGCCCCCCCCAGTTCCATTAAAGCGATAGCTTTTACTGGCTGCCTCTTCTCTCTGCCTGGGAGCCCTGGGGGGGGGGGAAGGGGGCTCGGGGGGGGGGAGCTCATGCCTGGTGCCCCCCAGCTCCGGGTGTCGCAGCCCTCGCAGGACCCATGTGTGTCCCCCTTGTCCCTCTGTCCCTCCTTGGGTCCGTGTGTCCCCCTCCCACCCGTGCGTCCCTGTCATGCCCGTTCCGCCCCCCCCCCCGCCCGTCATCCCCGTCCCTCCGCCGGAGGTGGGGGTGGTGGCCCCCGGAGCTGTCCCGGGTGCTGAACCGGCGGCGGCCCCGCCTTGCTCGGGCGCCTGGGTCCCGGCGCTGCCCCCGCGGGGTCTTCATTGCTCCTCCTCCTCCATCCCCCCCATCCCCCGTCCTTCTTCCTCCTCCGTCCCCCCCATCCTTCCTTCTCCACCCCCCCCCGTCCTTCTTCCTCCTCCTCCATTCACCCCCCCCCGTCCTTCTTCCTTCTCCATCCCCCCCGTCCTTCTTCATCCTCCTCCATCACCCTCCCTGTCCTTCCCCCTCCATCACCCCACCCTCCTCCCTTCCCCCTAGCCCGCCACTTCCTCCTTCGTCACCCCCCCCACCCTCCCCCCCGCGCCTTTCTCCTTCATCCCCCTCTCCTCTTCCTCCCCCCCGCCATCCTCCTCGGGTCAGGTGGGCGGGGCCGGGGGGGGGGCTACAGGCGGTGGCTATTGGGGGTCTCGGGGGGCGTCGGGGGGCTCCGCCTGCTCGGCAGCCAATGGGCTTGGCCGGGAGGGGGGGCGGGGGGGGCTGTGGGGGGCCGGTCCATTTTGGGGTGCTGGGCCGACCCACCTGCGGGCGGACGGAGCCATCGCGGAGCCGGGAGGGAGGGGGGGCCGGGCCGCGCCCACCGCGGCGGTTTGGGGGGGCCCCGCCCCGCGGCCGCCCAAGGACGTTTAAAGGACCGACGGGACTGCCGCTTGCAGCGCCCGGCGCCACGGCCGAGACCCCCGGAGCCCTCCCCGTCTCGGGGCCCCCCGCAGCCCCCTGAGCCTGCTGGGCCGTGTGGGGGCCCCCCCAAGCAGTCCCCCCCGGCCCCGCGACGATGGTGACGGTAGGAGCGGGAGGAGGGGCCGGGGGTGTTGGGGGGTGTCGTGGGGTGGTTGGGGGTGTCATGGGGGGGGGCGCGGCTGGCACCCCCGTCACCCTCCATCTTCCGGCAGCCCTACCCTGCACCCCCCCATCCAACATTCCCTGGTCTCCGTGTCGCCCCACTCCTGCATCCCCCCCCCCCCCCCCGCAGCCCCCCCCAGCGCTCCCACCCTCTCTGTCCCCATCGCCTCTGCACACCCCGTGTCGCCCCACCTCCCACCCCCCCCCCCCCCCCCCCCATGCTGTGTGCGTGTGACACGTCTGGGCGGGGACGGGAGCGCCAGGAGGGCTGCGTGCCACACGCGTGTGCATCTGTGCCACACGCGTGTGCGTCGCGTGTTGAGGGCACGCGTGTGTGTGTGCACAGCAGCTGTGCGTGGGCGTCACACGGGGGGGTGCTGGGGGTGTCGGCCTGTGGGGCATCTGCTGTGCTGGCACACGGGTGTGCCCCATGTGCTTGCGTGGGACACGCGTGGGCAGGGTGGGACCCAGCCGCCCCCTGTTCCCCCCCCCCCCCCAAGTCCTTTGGCACCGGGGCTGCTGCCCCACGCACACGCGTGTGCGCAGTGCGGAGGGGCCTGCACACGGATGCACATGCGTGTGCTGGTGCACCCACATGCCTCCGGTTTGGTGTGTGGGCGTGGGGACACGTGTGTGCAGGGAGGAGACGTGTGCGCACACGCGAGATGCGGACACACGCAGCCCTGTCCCCGTGCAGAGAGGGTGTGCGCGGCAGAGGCGTGTGTCACTGCGCTGGGGGTGTGTGTCTGTGTCCGTGTGTCCGTCCCCTGCATGTGTATCCCTGTGTGTCCGTGTGTCCGTCCCCCGCATGTGTATCCCTGTGTGTGTCCGTGTCCATGTGTCCGTCCCCTGCGTGTGTATCCCTGTGTGTGTCTGTGTGTCCGTCCCCCGCGTATGTATCCCTGTGTGTGTCCGTGTCTGTGTGTCCATCCCCTGCGTGTGTATCCCTGTGTGTGTCCGTGTGTCCGTCCCCTGCATGTGTATCCCTGTGTGTCCGTGTGTCCATCCCCCGCATGTGTATCCCTGTGTGTGTCCGTGTCCGTGTGTCCGTCCCCCGCGTGTGTATCCCTGTGTGTGCCCGTGTGTCCGTCCCCCGCGTGTGTATCCCTGTGTGTGTCCGTGAGTGTGTATCCGTGCCGCTCGTAAATCCCATTTTCGCAATCCGATTTGGTGATTTTCGGCTTTTCTGCTTTCACTTTTCTCGCCGGCCAATTTCGGGGCCATCGTTGCTCCGCGGGCGGACAGACGGACGGACGCCCCCCGCCCCTCTCGGCCCCCCAGCCCTTAAAGGCACAATGCCCCGCACAAGCCCCGTGTCCCCAGCCCACCGGGGGGGCGGGCACCCCTCGGACGCTGGTGTCCCGCGGCCGTGGCTGGCGGCCCCGGGTGTCCCGTCTCCCGGCGACAAAGGCCCATTGTCCCCCGCTATTGTGCGGGGGGGGAGGGGCGGGGGCTCTGCTGCACAATGGGGGATTATCCCCCGGGGGGAGGGGTGGCCGGACACCCGCGTCCCCTCCCGCTTTGGGGCAATGGGTGCTGTGGGGGCCCGGGTGCCTGGGTTGCCTGTGCCCTGCAGCAGGGGGGGGAGGGGGGGGGCAGCCTGTGGGGACCCAGGGGACCCACTGCCCCCATGTCCCCACCCGAGTTGTCCCTGTACCCCCCTCCCAGCGTCCCCACCCCTGTGTCTTCCCATGGAGGCCTTCACCTCCATGACGACTCCATGAACCCTGCTGCCTGGGGTTCCCCAGACCTGTCCCTGTGCTGTCCCCATGACCCTGGTGTCCCTGTCCCTGTGCTGTCCCCATGACCTTGGTGTCCCTGTCCCTCCGCTGTCCCCATGTTGGAGACACCCTGGTGACACCCATCCATCCCCTCAGCAGATCCTGAGCACGGTGGAGGCCCAGGCTCCCAGCACCCCGGGGCCATCAGGCTGTGGCCCTGTCCCCGTCCCTGTGGCTGTGCCAGTGGTGGCGGTGCCAGGGCCGGGGGTGGCGGCAGCACTGCCCAATGGGGGGCCCCCGGGCCCCCCCGTAGCTGACGACAGCAAAACCAACCTAATCGTCAACTACCTGCCCCAGAGCATGAGCCAGGAGGAGCTGCGGAGCCTCTTTGGCAGCCTCGGGGACATCGAGTCCTGCAAGCTTGTCCGTGACAAGGTCACTGGTATGGTACTGGGCAGATGGGACATGGAGATGTGGGGAAACAGGACACAGGGAGATGGGACGGGGTAGATGGGACACAAGGACATGAGGAGATGAGGAGTTGGGACATGGGGACATAGATGGGACACAGGGGTGTGGGATATGGGGAGACTGACACGGGGAGATAGATCACAAGGATATGTGACATGGGGAGATGGGATGAACATGGGCAGATGGGACATGGAGACGTAGGGCATGGGGAGACTGGACATGGGAAATAGGGACAGGGCACATGGGGACCAGGACCGGGACAGGGACAGGGATGGGCATGTGGTTGGGATCATGGGGGCATGGACAACTTCAGGAACCTCTCTGGGGATGTCGGGTCCTGCAAGCTTGACTGTGGGCTCCTTGGTAGAGGGACGTGGGGACACGTGTGCATGGGGTCCCACAGGGACAGAGATGAACATGGGATGGGAATGGGCCTTGGGGACAGGGGTGGGGTGGGGACAGGGACCTGCAATGGCACGACAGGGCCTGGTGGTGGGGCCACCCTCAGTGCTGACCTTGTGCCCCAGGGCAGAGCTTGGGCTACGGCTTCGTCAACTACGTTGAGGCAGGTGACGCCGACAAGGCCATCAGCACCCTCAACGGCCTCAAGCTGCAGACCAAGACCATCAAGGTGCCAGATGCCAGGGTCCCTTGGGGGGAGGGGGGTGGTGGTCACCAGGGGGCGCCTTGCGGATGTGTGTGGGGTGGATGCTAGGGTCTCTGGCAGCGGGTGGGGCACCAGGGAGTTCCTCTAGGGGTGGTGGATACTGGGAGGGTCCTTGGTGGGGGGGAAGATGCCTGGGTCCCTGGTTGGGGGTGGGGGTGGGGAATCCATGGGTGGGAGGCAGTTCTGGCACCTGGACACATAGGTCCCCAGGGCTGACCCACTCCTTCCAGGTGTCCTACGCCCGGCCCAGCTCTGCCTCCATCCGTGATGCCAACCTCTATGTGAGCGGTCTCCCCAAGGCCATGGGGCAGAAGGAGATGGAGCAGCTCTTCTCCCAGTACGGCCGCATCATCACCTCCCGCATCCTTGTTGACCAGGTCACAGGTGCGCCCGGATGCCTGGGTCATCCGGGGGAACGGGGGGGCTGCCAGGACGCCAGCATTCCCAGTAGGGTCTGTGGAGTGGGGGGGAACGTTTCCTGGATGCCTGGGTCCCGTGGGTGGGCAGTGGGGTGTCTGGGGGAGGAATTCTTTGGCCAGCTGGGTCCTGTGGGTGGGTCTGGGGCAGGAGGGGGAGTGGGGGGGTGTTCCCTGGAGACCTGGGTCCCATTGCTGTGCAGTGGAGTCTCAGGGCTCTGTTCCCCGGATGACCTGTGCGCAGGTGTCTCACGGGGGGTGGGCTTCATCCGCTTCGACAAGCGTGTGGAGGCAGAGGAGGCCGTCCGGGGGCTGCACGGGCAGAAACCGCTGGGTGCCGCTGAGCCCATCACCGTCAAGTTCGCCAACAGCCCAGGCCAGAAGTCAGGGGGGGCCCTGCTCAGCCTCTGCCCCAGCGCCCGCCGCTACGGTGCCCTGCACCACCCCCCCCAGCGCTTCCGGTGAGCCTGATGTGCCTGGGGACCCTGGGGGGGGGGGTGTGGGACATCCCTGGGAACGGGGGCACCACCCAGGAGATGGGGCCGCTGCAAGGCATGGGGACATCCCCATAACCATGAGGACACTCCCCAGGAGATGGGGCCACCACAGGGTGTTGGACACCCCCGTGGCAAAAAAGACACCTACATGGGCACACCCCCGTGTCCCCCCCTAATGGCCTCTTGTCCCTTCCAGGCTTGACAATTTGCTGAATGTGGCCTATGGCGTGAAGAGGTAACAGGGGGGGGGNNAGGTAACCGCCCCCCCCCCCCCCCCCGTCCTGGTCCCCCCCTCCCCTGCAGTCCAGCTCTGCACCCCCAGCCCCATGCACAGGCTGGAGACCCTGGCAGGAGGGAACCCAAGTGTCCTGGGGGAAGCCTGGCACCTGGACGCCCTGACCCCAGGCCAGCCCGCTGTCGCTGCTGCCCAGGTTCTCCCCGCTGGCCATCGAGGCAGTGCCAGGGCTGGCCGGGGTGGGCCTGGGGGCCCCCGGCACTGGCTGGTGCATCTTCGTCTACAACCTGGCACCTGAAGCAGACGAGAGCGTCCTCTGGCAGCTCTTTGGGCCCTTCGGTGCTGTCACCAACGTCAAGGTCATCCGCGACTTCGCCACCAACAAGTGCAAGGGCTTCGGCTTTGTCACCATGACCAACTATGAGGAGGCGGCCATGGCCATCGCCAGCCTCAATGGCTACCGCCTGGGCGACCGTGTGCTCCAGGTCTCCTTCAAGACCAGCAAACAACACAAGGCCTGAGCCCCACCCCAATGGCCCCCCTGGCCCCTGGACCAGGTCCCCTGGCACCACCAGGCCACGGGGAACCCCCATGAGCATCAAGAACACCCTGGAGACCATGGAGAACCCCCCATGATACCTGGAGTCCTTGGGGACCCCCTCCATGGGCACCAAGGATGCCATGGGGACAACTCCAAGGATATCCTGGAGGCTGTGGGGGCCCTTCCCCAGGCACCAAGGACACTGTGGGGACCTCCCCACCCTGGAGACCGTGGAGAACTCCCCTGGACAGCTGGAGACCTTGGGGACCCCACCTTCATGTGCACCAAGGACATTGTGGGGACACCCAAAGGACAGCCTGGGTACTATGGACACCCCCACCTCTCTCCTAGGCACCATGGACATCGTGAGGACTGCCCCAGAGCTGTTGGACACTGTGAGGGGCATGGAGATGCTGGGGGCACCCCTGAAGATTGCAGGGCACCATTCTGGAAAGACTGGAGAACTCCCAGGATGCTGAGGGCACACTGGGGGGACCACCCAGGCACCCTGAAAACCCTGGGAATTGTGAAGAAGTCTGGATATGGGGGTGTGTGTGCATGTGTGTGCCACCTCCAACCCCCCCCCCAGGAAGGCCATGGGTGCCCCAAAAACCCTGGGGACCCCCCCCCCCCCCCAGCACCCGGAGATCTTGGGAGACTGCCCTGGGCAGTGCGGCGACCCCTGCCCCTCCCACAGCACCCAGAAGCCACGGCAACCCCCAGAGAGCCCAGGTATCTCGGGGACCCCCGGGACCCCCAACACTCGCTGGGGCAGATGCCAGACCAACACCCCCCTTCCCCCCCCCCCCTTTTTTTCCTGCTCTAGGGGGGTCGTGCACCCTGAATGGGGAGAAGTGGGGTGTCGTCCCCCCGGGGGTGTCCTGCCCCCTGGGCGAGGCTGCTTTGGGTTGTGGAGACCACAGGGCCCCCCCCCTCCCCGGGACCAAGCTGCCCTCGGGGTAAGGGCGGGGGGGGGGGGGGAACGCGGGGAGCCCCGCCCCACTCCGAGAGGCCCCGCCCCCACGTACAAGCCCCGCCCCCCCGCGGTGGCGCCCTCTGGCGGTGGCCGGACCACCCAGAGCCGTGCCCAGAGTCCGTAGGTTCGAGCCCCCGCTCCGGCTGCCGCCCCGGTCAAGGACCCCCCCCCCCGATTCAGCTCATTTTCTCCCCAGGCTGGTGCCATGTGGGGGCCGTGCCCCCCTCCCCTCCAGTTCAGGAGTCCGGGGAGGGTGTCTGCTCTCTCTCCTCCTTTTTTCCATTTGTTTCTTTTTTTTTTTTTTTTTTTTTTGGAGGGGGAAATTTTTTTGGGAGAAAGAACAAACAATAGCAGATAATAACAATAATGGTAGCGCTAACGGTAGCGAGGAGAGTGACCGACACAGCACGTGGTGACTCCTCTGGAGTGACAAACACAAACCCATCTATTTTTGTAAGAGAAGAAGAAAAAAAAAAAAAAGAAAAAAGAAAAAAAAAAAAAAATCCCCTGAAGTCCTCCAAAACCGTCCCTCTGGAGGGAAATTGCAGTGCGTGGGAATCTGTTATATGCCCCCCCACCCTTGGTTGCTTGGAGGCAGGGCCACAGGCTGTGATTCCCAAGCATGGTCCCAGCACATTTTGGGGGGTGTGTGGGGGGTGTGTGTGTGTGTGTGCGCCAATGGCACTGAAGTGCCAGGAGGTCGAGGCTGCCAGGGGGTCCCACTGCCCCTGAGCGCCTGGCACCCCCAACCCGGGGCGTGTGTGTGTGTGTCTGTCTGTCCGTCTTGTCCACACTGCTCTCACCCTTCTCCAAACATCCCAAAAATGGACATTTTTTTTCCCCAACCTCCTCAGCTCGCTGGGATGGGTGCTTTTGCTTGGCCAGTTCTAGTGTCCTGGCCAAAGAAAAGGGCAGAAAAGCCCCCCAAACCCCCAACCCTCCCAACAGGCTGAGTCACAGCAGCTTCATCCTCATTATTATTATTGTTGTTGTTATTATTATTATTATTATTATTATTATTATTATTAATTATTGTTGTTATTACTATTGCTATTATTATTTATTTTCTCTTCTTCGTCGGGATAATTTCTTGCTTTTCAGTGGTTTCGGTTCCTGTTTGTTTCCAATTCTTCGCTGGCTTTCCCCAGCCCTGGGACCCCCCCCCCCGGGACCCTCTGCCCCTCCTGGGTCCCCACCCCACCCCTCCTGGGTCCCACTTTTTTGCGTTGCGTCGTGTTGTGCCTGTTTGCAGCTTCTTGTAGTTTTAACTTATTGTTGATGTAAATATTTATTACTCCCCTCCCCCCCCCCCCCGGCCTGTTTGTACATGTGTCCCTGGGGCAGGCAAAGGACCCAGGCATCCGGGGCTGCCTCAACCCCTGCCGAGGTCTGACACCCCCGCCTCCCCCCGGGGTGGCTCCACCCTTGGGGACCCCTGTCCCAGGCATCCAGGCGGTCCTGGCCTCGTCAGGCTGAGTGGCCCGAGGGGACCCCCAGTACAGTAGCAATAAGAGCTGCACCCCGGGGGGGTCCCACCTCGGCCCCTGCCATTTGTCTGAGGGGACCTAACACGGGGAGAAAACTCCCAAGTGTGAACGGGCCCCCCTCCTGTGGCACAGTGGGGCCCCCAGAGGGGTCGGGCTCCTGGCCCCCACCCCCGAACTTGACTCTTTGTACTTTTCATGGCAGAAACAATAAAGTATTAAAAAAAAAAAAATCTATACAGACGATGTCGTCGTGTGTGTGAGGGGGGCTGGGGGTGTGTGCGTGGCCCTGCGTGATGCAGAGTGGGGGGGCACCCTGGGGGTCAGGCCTGGCAGGGGAGCGCCCATCCGTCACCGCCCCCCAGCCCCCCCAGGTGACCTGGGCCATGGGTGGTGGCAGGAACCTGGTGCTGGGACCGTGCCGCTCCCCCGGGCCATGGCAGCTTTTGGGGAGTCACAGGGGCCGTGAGGCACACCAGGGGGCCAGGGCTGCCACCGCCCTGGTGTGTTGCCTGCCCGCCCCCCCCCCGCCCAGCAGTGGGTGTTGGGCGACAGCAGGGGATGGGCAGCTCCTGCCTGCTCCCTGGGGTGGCAGACGCCGATGGGATGGAGGTTCCCCCCCACGCCTTGTCCTGCCGCAAGGAGATGGGCCCTGATCCTCCCCCTCCTGGGCACCGCAAGGAGATGGGCCCCCAGCCCGCTGTCCCCCCGCCAAGGGCACTGCGAGGCGATGTCTTCAGCCCCTTCCCGACAGCCGCTGGCTGCCCGCGAATGCGCTTTCTTGCCCGTTACCGGAGGCCCTGGGAGCTTCGCCATGGGGCAAGCGGTGTCTCCGCAAGCTCCTGCTGCCCGAGGGGCTCCCACGGGGGCGCGCTGCGATGGACCCCATGGGCAACTATGGAATGGGCAGCAGGGCAAAGGCAGAAAAAACAGGGAGAGAAAGCAAGACGGGGATGATGAGAGAAAAAAAAGGAGTGAGAACTTGTTGCCGAAGCCTTGCCCCCCACCCCTTCTGGCAATGGTGGGAGAGGCACAGGTTGATCAGACCGGACCCCACCCCCTCCAGGGAGCTCCTTCTGCCCCGGTCCTGCCCCACCGGGGGAGCTCTGCTCCCATCCCTCTCTTGCAGCATTTGAGCCCTCTCAGCTTTGGGCAGGGGTGTTCTGACCCTCAGAGGAGTGGAGGTACCTGTCTGAGGTCAGGGGTCCCGGCGGTGCAGCCTGGCCCCACGGCTCCCCGGGGACACCCCTGCCTGCAGATATCATGTGTGCAGTTGGGGGGCCAGAAATGGGAACCATGTTTTCTGTTCCTGGGGCTTGAAAACGGGCTCATGTAGCTGATTTTTTGGGGGCTCAGAAAGAGATGGAGTCATGTGTTTTCAGGACCTAACAGAGGGGACTAAGTTGTGTGGTTTTGGGGCTCGGAAATGGGCACTAAGTGAGCTGGTTTGAGGGCCAAAAGCAGAAGCCAGTTTGGCTGTTTGTGCAGGGGGATGGGAGGGCACTGGGGGATGCGGGGGAAAGCAGGAGTGTCCAGAGGAGGCAAACGAGGATGATAAAGGGACTGGAGCATCTCCCCTACG
>BOSO01007221.1:0-12358 GCA_018403395.1 Gorsachius goisagi | reverse complement strand
TTCAGCTTCCCCTGCTCAGCCAGGTGCACAAGAAGCTGGGAGGGGGCACAGCCAGGACAGCTGACCCGAACGGACCAAAGGGCTATTCCAGACCATATGAAGTCATGCTCAGGGAGAGTTAGCTGGGGAAGAGGGATCGCTGCTCGGGACAGGCTGGGCATCAGTCGGTGGGTGGTGAGCATTGTATTGTGCATCACTTGCTTTGTATATTACTATTACTATTATTATTATTATTATTACTACTGCTATTTTACTTAATTTTATTTCCATTATTAAACTGTCTTTATCTCAACCCACAGGTTTTCCTTTTTTCCAATTCTCTCCCCCTTCCCACCGGGAGGGGGGAGTGAGAGAGCAGCTGTGTGGTGCTTAATTGCTGGCTGGAGTTAAACCACAACACAGATAATCCAGTTTCTGGCCCTTTGTACTGCCATATCAGTGTGAATAGAATGGAACACGTATGTCTTCAGGACCCAGAAAAATGCAAATCACCTTTCAGGTCAATGGTGCAAATACTAATTATCTTTAAGAGTCCTGTCTGCCTAGCAGAACCAGCAGAACCAGTCACACTAAACATAGGTGTAGCAGTATGAAAGTAGGGTGGAATAACAATGATTTGTCTGAGACAAGAATTCTCATATGAATAAAAGCATCAGGAAAAAAAGTAAGAAGGTTTAAAGAATATAGCCTCAATTTGGTTTTCAGTTATGGGTCAGTCTTGCCAGGATAGCAGACAAAAACCTGTCAAGTTCTAGCCCTGCAGAAAGCAGTGGCTACAGTGGATGCAGCATTGCATGCCTGTCAGATCAGCTAAATTCTTCCCTATTGTGTGGTAGATGCAGTGTTATACAGCATTTAATATTATACACAATGTCTTTGCCTCTGTATTACTCACTGTATAGAATGAATACACAAGTAGGCAGATTTAAGGATGTCTAGTTAAATTTCTTAACTATTAAGAACTGAACTTTGGAAATTCAGCATTCTAATAACGTTGGGACTTCAGAGCAGTGCTAGAGGGGAGGCAAGGAGAAGGTAGTGTTTAGATATATTTTAAGTTAAGTTTTACATTTGTTAATTACCTTCTAACTTCATCTTTTCTCCACTGTCCTGTTTCTTATAACATAAAATCTGTCTACATCATATGCCATATTACATTCTCTAACTTTTTAAAGTAAGAGCTGATCTGGGCATATTCAGGGAAAAACTTCAGTCCAGCCCTTTTATTCTGGCAGTAAAATAAGAATAAAATGTTGCACAATTTGAGACGTAATTAGCTTAGTTCTTGTAAACAAAACACTTCCTTGTTAAGTAACAAATACAAGTGTAATTAAGTCTGTTCTGAAATTAAATAGAAATTAATTGCTTTTCTGATTTCTGTCTGTGTATACAAACTTGAGAAGCCATTTGAGATTCCACCTTCCCCCATCCTGTATCCATACAAAAAGTCGCCAGGAGGCAGTATTTGCACAGATTGCTACAAGCCTGTGTATTTAAAGTATAGTTTGATGACATTTCTTCATGTAGAAAGTCTGAGCAGAAATTATATGGTGAGAAACAAGGTTTTTAATAAGCTTTTGCCTTAATAGGACACATCTTTGATTTTTCATGAAGCTGTAGTACTGCGATACTACTAAGAAATGCCTTTTTACAGAAAGGTTTGTAAGAAGAGCCAGCAGGATCTTCCAGCAGGCCAACTGACAAAATTGAAAAGAACATGCAAGCTTTCCTGCATACAAGTCTTTCCTTTTACAGGAAAAGACATATCTAACCACTATATATCTAAACACTTCCTTCCCAATGTGGCAGAAGAACACTGCTGCTTGACTCAAAGAATAGTACAGTTTTTATTCTTTTTTTTTCTTGGGTGGATCTGCCCTACATTTTTGTTTGATTAGAAATAAAAGTCAAGGGATTTTGCATAGCGCCTGCTATAAAGTTTGCTACTCTGTCTGCCAAAAGGCAAAGACCAGCCTACTGGGCTGAACAGGTTTAATCTCTTTATAGCACTCTTTTGATTTTGCAAATCCTAAAAAACACTCATGCTCTTGAACCACCCACTGATAGCTGGTAATGCTTGTAAAGCATCTTTTGATCGATGCATGTTTGCTGTTGCTTTGTTAGTCGTGAGATAGAATCATGCTTCGTCTCCCTATTCCGAACATACATTTCTTGAATCTGCTTTGAAATTAATTTATTTGCAACTATCCTCCACTCTGACTGCATCAATTCCTGTTACCCAAATTTGCTTTTAAGATTTACAACTTTACCGGACACAGAAACTCTGAGGTGAAGTTGAACAAAACATATGGAAATTCCATCTTTGGATTCCTAAATTTGGGATTTAATTGATTACTGTGTGTCTCAGGAGCTGTGTGTATACAGATGTATGCACCGTTGACCAAAATTAGTATCATAATTCCATGAAATTGTGTGTAGTGGAGGTTGATATCTCATATAAAACTTATGTCAGATAACATCTCTGTCAATAAAGTGGAACATAAAGAAAAAGTAATACAGAAGAATTTTTGTAATAAAGCAAGATGCTGAAATAATATACTTTATGATAATATTCTGTCCATCCAATTTCAATGATATATATACTTAAAATTATTTAACACATTGCAAGAAGAAATGAGATTAGTTTATGTTAGATATTTTATAAAGTCAATGGAGTAGAACAAGAAAGATATATAAATCTGCTTCTTTTAATGTTTAGTTTAAAAATTGTCACTGAACCTGCCACTGCATTTGTGTATAGAGATGAAGAAGAAGGCATGAGTGACCAGCTGCTTTAGGAAGAAATTTGTGGTACATGGAGATTTCAGATTTGGTAGGACTCCTAGATGTGATGGGTTGACCTTGGCTGGATGCCAGGTGCCCACCGAGCCACTCTATCACTCCTCATCCTCAACTGGACAGGGGGAGAAAAAATACAATGAAAGGCTCGTGGGTCAAGATAAGGACAGGGGGATCACTCACCAATTACCATCATGGGCAAAACAGACTCAACTTGGTCAAATTAGTTTAATTTATTACCAATAAAATCAGAGTAGAAGAGGATAAAAAAACCCCGTAAATCTTAAACCACCTTCCCTGCACTCCTCCCTTCTTCCCAGGCTCAACTTCACTCCCGATTTTCTCTACCTCCTTCCCCTGAGCAGTGCAGGGGGACAGGGAATGGGGCTTGCGGTCAGTTCATCACACGTTGTCTCTGCCACTCCTTCCTCCTCACACTTTTCCCCTGCTCCAGCGTGGGGTCCCTCCCACAGGAGACAGTGCTCCACAAACCTCTCCAACATGAGGCCTTCCCATGGGTTGCAGTTATTTACAAACTGCTCCAGCATGGGTCCTCCATGGGGTCACAGGTCCTGCCAGGAGCGTGCTCCAGCACAGGCTCTCCATGGGGTCACAGCCTCCTTCAGGTGCATCCACCTGCTCCGGCACGAGGTTCTCCACAAGGCTGCAGGTAGATGTCTGCCCCACCTTTAACCTCCATGGGCTGCAGGGGAACAACCTGCCTCACCATGGCCTTCACCAGGGGCTCTGGGGGAATCTCTGCCCCGGCGCCTGCAGCACCTCCTCCCCCTCCTTCCTCACTGGCCCTGGTGTCTGCAGAGTTGTTTCCCCCACGTATGCTCACTCCTCTCTCCGGCTGCTGATGCCCAGCAGCTTTTCCCCTTCTTAAATACATTTGCCCAGAGGTGCTACCACCGTCGCTGATTGGCTCAGCCTTGGCCAGCGGTGGGTCTGTCTTGGAGCCAGCTGGCACTGGCTCTATCAGACATGGGGGAAGCTTCTAGCAGCTTCTCACAGAAGCCACCCCTATAGCCCTCCACCCCCACCCCCCAACCTTGCCACACAAACCCAATATAAACGGGAACAAAAAATGGGCTTTCTGTGATTTTGTGCCTTACTCCAAACATTCCTTCTTTTAAAAATACCCTCTTTGCTTTCCTGCAGTTTACAGATAAATCAGGCCAACACCTGACCATTGAACTGCAGGTTTTTAGGCCATAGGACAGACTGTCTTTGCATGAGGTTTCTGAAAATTTTGAAGCTGACTAAAAACGTAGCCATCTCATCATGTGCAGCACAGTGGACTTGTAGAAAGTTTCTCAAGTTTACGGTTTGTTCAGATCCCTCTTGTCCTTACATTCAGCCTTGTGAGTAAAGTTTTATTCTTTAGAAGCAAAGACTCTCTTCTGGATCTGAACTTCCAATGTTCAGATCACTTCACTTTTGCTTCCAGGCAAAAAAACCAACATAGAGCTAGGAAGGTTTGAGAAAAGATCTGATAGAGGTAATCTCTGGGTTTATGATGAATCACACAGACTTGGAGGCCACAGGGAAAGAATGAATGAACAGGGTCTGTTCAACTGAGAGAGAGAAAAAAGGAATGTATTTAAATCTTCAAATATATAAAAGACTTCAGCAAAGACAAAGGGAATAAATTCTTCATGTTGTACTGAGCTGAAAAGAAATAATGGATTTAAATTCCATCAAGGAATATTCAAATTAGGAAAAAATTGTTAAGAGTGAAGTAACCAGGGTGCCTGAGGTTGGCACAGAAGCTCCATCATTAGGTGTGTTTCCAAACAGGTTAAACAAATACCTCTTATGATCCTGCCTTAGTGTACTAAATATAGGAGGTGACCTTCTAAAAACCCTTTCACTTCCAATTATCTAAGGCTTTCTAAGGAAACAAATTTCCTAGGATTGCCTGTGTCTTTCTTGTGGTTTAACCTGGCAGGCAGCTAAACACCACAGAGATGTTTGCTCACTCCCCCCCTCCCCAGTGGGATGGGGGAGAGAATCAGGGAAAAAAAAAAAGTGAAATTTGTGTGTTGAGATAAAGACAGTTTAATAGGACAGAAAAGAAAGGGAAAAGAATAATGATGATGATGATAAAAGAATATACAAAACATTTGATGCACAATGCAATTGCTCAGCACCCGCCAACCGGTGCCCCACCAATCCCTGAGCACCAATCACTTCTCCTGGCCAACTCCCCCCCAGTTTATATACTGAGCATGATGTCATATGGTCTGGAATACCCCTTTGGCCAGTTGGGGTCAGCTGTCCTGGCTGTACTCCCTCCCAGCTTCTTGTGCACCTGGCAGAACATGGGAAGCTGAAAAGTCCTTGACTAGTCTAAGCACTGCTTAGCAACAACTAAAACATCAGTGTGTTATCAACATTCTTCTAGTACTAAACCCAAAACACAGCACTATGCCAGCTACTAGGAAGAAAATTAACTCTATCCCAGACAAAACCAGGACAGTCTTATTTCCTTAACAAGTCATGTAATAAGCCATTAGAAAGCTTTAACAAATCTAACAGTTCCCTTACCCTTCAACAAAATGTTGCACAGAAAGAAATGGGAAATAAAGCTTTGTTGGCTCTGCTGCTCGTTTTTGCATGGTTTGCTTTTTGTTGGTTTGTTGTTGGATTTTTTTTTTCCTTGAGAGTTTGAGGCTTCTGTAGTGGTCAATAAAGCACCCTGTCAAGTCATTTTCATCCCACTGCTAATTCCTTTCTAAGCCCAGCCTGTGGCATAAATCAAACAGGGATAGTATAGCTTCTCCCTTGTGTCAGCTCTCATTTTGAATGGCTTCAAAACTCCTTTTCAATGTTTCCCATCATCATTAGTGTCTGTTAAAAATTGGTCCTTTTTAAACTGGGTATCTAAAATTAAGTGCTTAAAATCATATTTGATCATCATCTTAAATACCATGGTTCTTAAATACTCTGTGTTGTGACCTCATTCACTTCAACATGAATTTTTGCATGGTTGGACTGTTTTAAAAAAATTGGTCCAGCTGCTTATATATAGTACAATGGTCAAGCTGCATCCTTTGCCACAGGAAGTCTCTAAACTGGTAATGATTGTTCAAACACTTATTTAGCAATTGTAGCTTGTATTTTAAGCCACTTTATCATGTGTATGTCTTTTGCATGCATGCATTTTGGTGGCGTTCAAAGATCTGCCCCTTTTGTTTTGCAGATTTTGCATTATTACACTTTATGTAGGGGGATCTTCCAGAAGGGTTTAGGAAGAAAGGAAGTTTGATGTAGTGCATATATACTTACATGGATGCTTTCCAAATAATCTAAACTTTAAAATATCCACTTTCTTGATTTGTCTACTTTTAGCTTTCAGGCAAAAATTCCAGCTAGTAACTATTTCAATGTTATGAGCATGGTGAATGCAGATGGCTTTCTCTAAAATCTGTCAGCCAATACCAGTCTGAAAAGGACATTTGAAGTTTCCCATTAAAGTGTTGCACGTTTAAATGTTTTCTGAACTGCAGAATATCAACATGGATAGAAATAATAAGCTTATACATAAAAAGTAGCCCAACAAATGCTTTCAGCACTCTAACTTCAAGAATGATATTTTTCATAAGTAGTGGCTTTAAGGTAGAATAGGTGGGAATGGGATTCTAGAGAGAAATAGAAGTTGTGTGGTAATTCACAAAAATTAACTATGGAAATGTGTCCTTTATGGTTTCCAAGTGTAGTGGTATCCTTCCTAAGAAAGCCCTTCCCAACAAATTCAGCGTACAGATGTCCTTGGGTTTTCTTAACTTAGGTGGATTAATCTATTTCCTAACAGGGTTTTTCATCCGTTCTTATAGCTAATTTTCTCTAGACTGAATCAATCAGATTAAAAATAATCATGGAATGTTTTACTACTCATATATAGGAGTTGTATTTCAGGAAGCTTCAGTTTTTAAGTGCTATTTTTAGATAACCAAGTGTTTCAAGTGAGATATCCAGAAATCAGCTGGATCATTTGAAAATTACAGCTGTTTACTGAAGATATGTTATTCTGTTTGACCTCTCGTGATTTAAGGTGTGAAGATAATACAATACTATTCCATCACATTACTTTTAATTTATTTGATTTTTTAAAAATTTCAGAATAATCTCTTAACCCTTTTAGTCTCCAGAGGAGTAAATCTTGTGTACATGGTACCTTGAGACAAAAACAGTGATTTATTTACCTATCATTTTTTTCCTAAAAGTTCTCTGAACCTTTCTCCTGCTTGTAAGAAATTCCTGAAAGATCTCATTCTCATTTTCTGTATCTTTTTATTCCATTTATAAGATGTATTTTCCAGTTTACTTTTATTCTCTTGAAGTCAAGAAAGTGGCTATAGATAACTGTGTGTCTGAAGCATTGGCAGCTTGTGTGTCCCTGAAGTAGCCTTCAACAAATCCTGAGGAAATTCCTACATAATACAAAACTGAAAACAGACTGAGGGGTGGAAGTCGATTGGTACCATATTTATAGATAGCTTTTTCTCTTTTCACAGGTGAGTTGAGCCAACTATTACTTTCCATGTATTTCTGAGTTGACGCAGTTAATGGTACCTAGCTGACAGAAGCTCAGTTGTTATGAGAATCCAACCCTTCTGACTGTGTATTCTCTAAACTATTCATCCAGAGAAACATTTTATTATCAGTTTGACATATTTAATCTGTAAGCACATTCTTTTTGCATTTTATTATGTGTTAACTGATAAATCAACAGGGTACTCATCTTCACAGATCTTCTCGTGAAGCATGAGATGGTCTGTAGATAAATCATTCTAACATTTATACAACTGCAGTGTATTAGAACTGTTTCTGGAAGAGCTCTTTCAGCTGTTGTTCACTTGTTGCTTCTTTCTGTTGCATCAGCTCCCTAGTTCCTTTGGTCAATCCCCAGCCATTTGGCTTTGAGACTGAAGGACAATATGGCCTGCCTGAAGCAGGCCTCAGATTCTCCCAGTATTCTTTTCTTGCCCTAAAGAAAGAAACGGAAATATTACAAAACTTTCATTAATTACTTTCACATTAATTCACAAATCTTCGTTTTGAAGAGGGATGAGAACTTTTGGAGCTCTCCTACTGCCCCTTCACCCCTTCCACTGCTCCCAGATAAGATTTAATTCTTCAAAATTATTAATACAGAATGTTTATGGTTATATTTAGACCTTCATATTGGTTAAGCCAGTCTGCTGCAAGGACCAATGTAAGCCTTTGCAAGGAGCATGTCGGCATGCTTTCCAGTTCAGATATACACACCTTGCTCTGACTCAGGGTTTGGTATGCATGCTCAGGCTATTGCCCCAGCTATCATGTTTCTCAGAAGCTTCTGGCAAAAATCCTCTTTCAGAAGCCAGCTCCTCACCTATTGCTCAGATGTGATATGGCTCAAATCCACAGTAGCCTCCAATGAAATGAATTCCTAAATCATAGGCCTTTCTTGCATATTTTTGAATATCCCATCTAGTTAAAATTCTTGGCTCCAGACCTGCAAAGACATTCATATCTTAAATTTTCAACATGCTCCATTTCACCACATTTTTTGTAAGAAATCACGTTGTTGAGATACTTGCACACTGTTTGCAAAACTGGTTGTAGATGTAGATGTTTGAGCCATCTGAGCTAGAATTAATGATGCAAACTTTCAGAAGTCTAGCTTTTAGATTCTGTTATGCTTTGCTGAGCTATGCTTGTTATAAGCTTCTTTGGCTTTGCAAAACAGCACCTAATTTCTTCTGAGACTGATCAAGCCCTAAGTCACATGCTTGCCATTCTGCCAGAGTTCTTAGCTGGAGTATTGGAGCACTTTCAATGTTATGCCCACAATTCCTAAGAGATCTTAATGAACAATCTATATCTGGGAAATCTGATTACAGTACATTAATCTGTGAAAGGAGAAGGTACCAGTCTACCTGCAACTGGAATAAGCCTGCTCATTATTCCTCAGGAATACTTACTACACTTTTGATGATCAGCTAACGGCAGCCAGTTGTTTCACTGACAGCTGGGATCTGTAGCTATTTCTTAGCCCATCCCTTACTTAGTTATAACCCCATCCATAAACAGTTTGCTGCCTCAAGACACTTCCTTCCTTGTGGAAAGTTCTGTGTGTAGATGACTTAGGATGGCTAAGATGCAACCTTTCTTTTGAACCCTACTCCCTGTTGCAGGTTGTGGTGAGCAGAGTGGAGGAACACCAGAGCTGAGAGGAAAGACATGTGGAAAGAAAGGAATAGAAAATGAGAAGAACAAGGAAAAGCACACCTCAAAGGGAAGGAGGCACAAGAGTTGCAGAACTGGAAAGAAAAGACCAGGGAGTGGAGAAGAAACTTGAAGGAATAGAAATACAGGAATAAAGGAATAAAAATCCTCCCACTTTATGCACATCTGCAGGAGATGAACCAGCTTGGTTATGAGGAGAGTGCAGCATGATGTCTGGGCACTGAACATTCCGCTAGGCAAAGAAGCCGTGGTGAAGTATTAAGGCTCCAGCACCACAGCAGAGAGGTAGGATTCTTCTCCCTACATCCTGCCCCAGAAATGCCTAATATGCAAGAATGCAGCATCTTGCACTCAATTTATACCCATATAAGCAACTAAACACTGGGAGAACAGTATAGGGTGTTTCCCTGTCTTCTCTATCACCTACCCTGTCACATTTAGTCCTTGTGCTTCAGGAGCATAAGGATAGCACCAACCTAACATCTCTGAAGAAACACGGATAGACTCTGCCATAAGAACTGGCCACATGTGGTGATTGAAAACAAGCGGTATGCTATGAAAATAAGTTGCCACAAAACCCCACAAAACATGATCTTTCTTCCCCCCTCCCAAAAATTACTAGCATTCTGTTTTCCATGCCTGTCAATGTACAGCATTTTTTTTGGCTTTAGTCAGAATTAAATATCTCTAGATCAACAGTTTATGCTAACATTTACAGTAAAAAGAGATTGAAATTTTCATAAACTTCTGATAAGAAGATCGTAACGTGCTCCTACATTTAGCCCCTCTGTACACCTACTTTTGAGATAATTGGGTATGCTTTGACTGACTAGGACATTTCTGTCTAAAACATTGTCCTTGCTTAACTGGTGACATTTGAGAGCAATTGCAGTATCACAGGGTAAAACACAGAAAAATGGAAAAAGTTCTATAGATAAATAAATACTGCTGGTATCTACATGCTGGAGTTTGCCAATACAACATAGCCAATACTTTCTAGAAACTGAGATCTTTGATGGCCTGTACAGAGGTTATGTACACTTTGTATATCTAAATGCCTCTTTGTGCATATTGCCTTCCACAAAAAACAGAGTTAACTGGGTCAGTTTAACAATGATTTACCAAACTGCTTATCTGCAATCAAGTGATCAATTGCTCCTTCTGGGTACTGAAAACATTCACAGAACAAGGCTTCTCCAATTGACTCATGAAATTTCTGAAAATTGACATCTCATACAGTTTGCTTATAACATACAAGCCAAGACCCATAACAAACCAAAGAGTGAATCCTTCAATTCACTTGATTACTTACTGCATCTGTTCTACTGCTTTTGCTTGCAATCAGAGGAGTTATATGAAAGAATTAATAGGATAAATGAGTTCCTGACACTTTTAAACATCTCAGAATATTTTCAGAACCCAGACATGTTATTATCATCTAAGGAATGCCTCAGGCTCATGCTTTATTCTTTTTCCTTCATTTACATAGAGAGAGGAATTTGAAAATACAAAGATCTTCCTGAAAAACACATTTCTTTTTTTTTTGTGCTAAAAATTCAAGTTTCAGTTGTTTAAATACCTTATTTTATAGGCTGATCTTGAAAAGAAGAATGTATGATACCTGAAAATGAAGGCATTTTTTTAATCAATTTTAAAATGTTTAGGCTGATTTTGTCCTCTTATCTTAAGAGGATGTGACCTTCCAGGTGGAAATAAGCCCTAAATACACAAGCCTTATATACACATAAAGTGGCTGAATCTTTCAGTCTTTGTAGAATTTTTCCTGAGTGTACGAGTGATGAATCCATCTCCAAATTGCTAATCCATTTGTAAGCAACATCAAAGAGCATATACCCTCTTCTGGTTTCTATCCAGTCTCACTTAAGTTAGACAGTTACATTTGCAAGACCAAACTATTATGAGTGCAAGAATCATGCACCTATACTAATGATCCAGCTCTGCATATGTGTTATACGTTAAATCCCTATGCAGGGCTCATGGGATAGATGTCACAACTGAGAATGCTGGGGAGCTCCAGTCCAAAGGCATTTAAAGTCTGGGTTGGTTTTAGTGTATTTGCTCTTGTTAATTTCTTTGGGCTATTTTATAGCTGTTCTATAGCACGAGGAAACACTGCATTTTTTTAATTGAGTTTAGGTTGTGGCACTTTAACTGTTTTCATCATAATTTCACTTTCAGTCACATGCTGTGATACTGCTGAAATACTCGCACTATGTGGATATCTTTAACCCAGTCCCTCTATGCAGAATGCCAGACAGGATAATTGAGACTGATCCTATTGTACAGAAGGATGCCTTGCAGTTTCAGCTTTGCTAAAAGCTGGGGGGAAAAAAGGAACAGACAATAAATAAATTAAAAATATATATACCTTTGTCTTACTAAAGATCAATAAATCCCTGCTTCCCACAATCAGGTGTATGGAAAGCAAGTGGTTGGGACATCAGGTGGGTTTTCAGTTTAGCAGCCTGAAAGCCTTCTTTCATTAGTTTCACAGTTTCCAGGGAAGTATATGGGTCAAAATGGCAGTTGACTCCAACAATAGAAGCACCTAGGAGGAGGAAAATAAATCACTTCAAGTCACATCTCCACAGGAAGTGGGAGGTGAAAGTTCTTAGCCACAGCACTCCATAAGCAGAGCAGTCCATCTATACACCAGCACTATGAACACAAGGTAAGTTGGGTTAGAGCCAGCCTCAACTCTCCTGAGGCTGATCATTCCATTTACATCCCAGTTGCACTCTTCTTTACCTTCCTTATGATGAATCACATCTCCCACCTTCATGCAGTTGCTTTTCTCATCAGTGCTCAAGTAGTGAAGACTGATTATGTACAGCCACATATGCAAATAGCTAACAGGTTCCTAACACAGGTTCTGCCTTTGGATTTCAACTCTTAACTCCAAAGGAAGAGTAGTTCACAACAGATATAATAAAACCCCTGTATGATCCATCATGCCCTGATTAATTCTTTCTGCCCTTCCCTTTGTCCTGCAGAAAACACAGCCTTTGATAGGCAATAAGATTAATTTTTCCATCCTCTTATTCTCTCATCCTGGATTTGAACTGTGCTCCACACATTTCTAAAAACATGAACAGAGAATCAAAGGCAGCTTTGGATTCTGCTTATGTTTCATAATTCTGAGCCCAGAATTTGGGGCTGGGTCTGTAATCAAATTTGAATAGTTTTAGGATTTTGTTCTACTCGGTATCAGCTTGTCGTGGTTTAACCCGGATGGCAACTAAGCACCATGCAGCCACTCGCTCACTCCCCCTCCTCCCTCAGTGGGATGGGGGAGAGA
>BOSO01007220.1:42272-55125 GCA_018403395.1 Gorsachius goisagi | reverse complement strand
GTCGTGGGCAGAGTGGTCGTAGCTCGGGCTGTGTGATCGCGGCCCGGGGGGAGCGATCGCTGTTCGGGACGGGCTGGGCATCGGTCAGCGGGTGGTGAGCAATTGCATTGTGCATCACTTGTTTTGTATATTCTGTATATTCTATTATTATTATTATTATTACTATTGTTATTCTTCTCTCTTATTAAACTGTCTCTATCTCAACCCACGGGTCTTACTTTTTTTTTCCTTTTCTACAATTCTCTCCCCCATCCCACTGAGGGAGGAGGGGAGTGAGCGAGCGGCTGTGTGGTGCTTAGCTGCCAGCCGGGTTAAACCACGACAGGTCATAGACACAACTTTACTTCCTTTATAAAGATTATCTTTGGGGTAGGCATATGGTCAAAGCTCTATCTAGCCTATGAATAGATGGACCATGAAAGGCAAGGCACTACTTTCAATGTGCATTGCATTACATGCAAATAAGTACTTGCCAATCAAAAACTAACAGACATCTTATGGCTTACCTGGCACATTAATGAAAACATACTTCCAGAGAGTACAGTTACGTGCAATTTAGAAGACATGCTAAGTTTGTGGTTTATTATGTTTATAATTAATGGATGGAGATGAAGTGAGACAGAAATACTGCTTGCTTTCACCCTACTGATGGAAACTACTGGACTGGCTCATTCCTAGATACATAAGTTACTTAAGATTAATTGTAGCATAACTCGCACCAGTGGGTATGCAGTAGTTAACAATTCTAAGAAAGAATAAAATCCATTAGGAAGAGAGATCCGCTAGCACAACTGACAAGTTTCTCCACTAACAGCTCCATGCACTAGACCTTGTGTTTACTGCCTGTTTTAACCACATAAATCAATCATATTTGTTTGATTCAGGGAAAATTAGAAGAAAAATAAGGTTTTTCCTGTATATTTATATTTTATATTTTATACAGCTTTTTCATTTTTTTTGGAAATATTCTTTGCTGTCATATTAGAACTGAAGGCTAATAATGAAAAATTTAGAGTTTCACCAGCAAGTCACTGTTGCAGAAAATTCTGGATCACTGTACTCTATGATGGCAGCATCCTTCCATTGCTCATTTTAGGTCAGTAAAAGATATTTTGGAATCTTAGCCAATTAACAGCACTACACAATTCAGAGTACTTAATCTAATAGCTACTGTATTTAGCTGAATACTCATGAAAAATTTACAATTTAATCTTTTCTTTCCCTCTTTAAAGAAACACTGGTATAGATGCTCATTTTGAGTATCTTTACTATGTATATTCTTCAGTAATATATTAGCAAAACTTCTAACAAACAAAAATATCCATGAGATGGATTTTTACAGGCTTTATATCATATTTGAGGCTCACTTTTCTGTCAACCAGGACAAAAATATTATTTTCTTTCACAAAATTTCAGTCATATTTTGAGAAACCTGAAAAGTAAAAGCTACTCAGGTGTGATTTTATGTTAACATATCGTCTTGTACAGCTACATTTAGTAGGCATGAAAACCTGACAAGTCAATAAAGGATGACAATATATTTTAAATACCAAAAGGCTTTGTGGTAAAGTGGGAAACACAGTGACCTTGTAATTTTAACTGACTACTCCACACAGATCCTAAACAGACCCTAGAAGTGTGCAACTGTAGGCACTGAGTAGTTTCAGCATTCAATATTGCTAAGTTCCAGGTTGCTTAATTCTCTCAAACTACAAAATCAGGTTGGAAGGGACCTCTAGAGATCACCTAGTCCAATGCCCCTGCTCAAAACAGGGTCAGGCAGAGATTGGAGATTCCAAAACCTCTCTGGGCAACCTGTTCCTGTGTTCAACCACGCTCACATTAAAAAAAGTGTTTTCCTATGTTCAGATGGCATCTCCTGTGTTTCTGTTTGTGCCCACTTCCCACCACCCCCACCCGCATCATCAGCTATTTATATTGATAAGATCCCTCTGATCCTTCTCTTTTCTAGGCTGAACAGTTCCAGCTCTTTCAACTTCTCTTTGTATGTCAGGTGCTCTAAAACCTTTATTATCCTAGACATCCTTCACTAGACTTGCTCTGTTATGACTGTACTTCTTTTACACTGCCCTGAGATAGGCACAGCACACTAGGATGTAGAGTACAAGTCACGTAGTTCATTAATACTGTGTACTGCTACATTGTAACTGCACAAGGCCTTTTTTTTCAACTTTCCTATAAATAACCTTTTGTTGCTGTTTGGAAAAAAATGAGGAAATGGAGTGCCAAAGAACTCCTGAACTCTTGTTGGTCCAAAATACCCTGAGAGTTTTTTTGTTTGGTTGGTTTGTTTTGTTTTTCAAATTTTAGAGGTAACAAATGTATGACCCAATAGGAACTATTTAGCATGGGATTTCCCAACACATCATGAGTCACATATATGGCATAAAAATAAAGCAAGGAGACTCCTACTGGCAACCAGTTTCTTAGCAAAGTGTCAGCTAGGAACAATTTATCATCCCCCATGAAACACTGAGGCTACATCTACATGACCAACAGTGCCAACAAATAAGTATGGGGGTTGGACTAGATGACCTCTAGGGGTCCCTTCTAACCCAAAACATTCTATGATTCTATGATTCTATGGATGTGCAGAGCAAAATAATTGGTGGGCTTGGCACCTCATTTTCAGGGTTTTTCTACTCTGGACTAGTTCTAGGCTGGCCATCATTAACTGAATGATGATTTGCTTCATGAGAGCATTAAGCTTGCTATTGAAGTGCACTTCAAGTTTAGTTTCATCCTAAAAGAATCCATTTCATGCATCCCAAGACAGTTTACAATGTGAACCAAAGCAAAGTAAGTGGAGATGACTGGGATATTCACTTCAAAGGTGTACTCTGATCCAATCTAAAACACTTAATATGAACACACTCCAAGGCCCAGACTTAGTTCAGTTGTAAAGGCCCAAGGAAAAGAAGTCTAGGTCACTCAATGACCTCTTCTCTTTGAAATCTATCTTGTAAGAAGTCTGAGAGGAAATTAATTTCTGATGCATCATCCATTGTTTGTTCTGACTAGTAATAATGGTAAGACAGCTTGGTGGGAAATGCAGAACTTCTATTTTGCTGGTATTCATTCTTTCTGGCATAGTGCTGAATTAATGGTGTTTCAGACAGCAAGTTTATTTGAAATGAATGAACAACCACATCAACTGCCATTAGCAGTTAACTGACTAGAAATTCACATAAAGGAAGGGCATATTCAGTGACTTTTCCAAGCCAGTAATGTAACTTTTATTCTCTAAGTATTTTTTTTTAAATCTGCATCCTTATTGAAAAGCTGCTCAAGGAATGGGTGACTCTCTACCAGCTTCAGTACAGTTTGCATCAAACCTAACTTTCCAGACTTATTCAGCAGATGCGTTATACAGGAGCAGCAAATACAGAAAATAGCAACAAGAATTTATAAATGCAAGGGATAAGTGATGTTGCAGAACTCCATACAAATCAGCATAATAAAATAGACTTTTTGTTTGGTTTTAAACTTGTGAATAGCTTGGTATGCTAGGACACACAGCTACATACTGAGAGCAGTAATAAAGCCAGGACTACACATAGCAGAACTGATAATTTTTACTGCCTTGCTCTTCATGCCATGAGACTCATTTCTAAAGAAAGGCATTCAGTTTATTAGTTAGCTTTTTAGTTAGAAGATTTTCAGGAAACTGTACTTTATAGTCAATGTGCAGCAACAACATTATAATAAAATAATTGGTCTTTTTCAATGATAAAGTGCCATATAAATCTACCATTTATATTTCCATTTAATCAGGGAACTCTGTGGATTGTGAGATGAGTCAGGATACAAATATTTTTAAAAATGCAGATATTCAGGTATTTGGTATTTTAAGCTTAATATAAATTCTTAGTCAATTTATGTCACTGAATATTATTTGAAATTTGATAACCTTTAATACTCAACTTTAGTAGTCATTTTATAGTATCTATATATAACATTATTTTCAGTGATTTCCTCACAAAGCACAATCTGGAAAGGATGAGCTCACTGTCAGAGGTGAAAGTGAATGGACATGGGAAAGGCAGGTCATTTTCAGGTTGTTATAGTATTACTTAAAGTCATATAATTATATAGCTTTTCAATATCTCATAAAATATACAACACAAAGAACAGAATGGAGAGAAAAATAGAAAAGTAACACAGACAATGTCTGTGATCAGCCAACACACCTCTACATGAATGCGAAGTTTAGAAGGTGATCTGTCCTTCCCACAATATTATTCTTAGGGCCTGACAAGAATGGGACAACTGTGAATGTAAACAATACTGCAGATAAAATCTCCCCTACCTATAGAAACTGCTGAAATAGTTCCCATCTTCCAAGGAAATTAAGTTTGTTCAGGAGGATGATTTTATAGATGTATGTGCATTAACACACCTACTATCAGGAGTCATGTTGCGTTTTATTAAAATGTCAACACATGCACTAAAAACACCAAAATCTAACATTCTTTTTCTTATCACTTCCTGAAGCCAGTTGAGCTCCTGTGCTTATCTACCATCTGAAAGGTATTTCTTAAAATTTCTTCTTTTCCAAAGTGTCCTGGCATGAATATCAGATACTAATTATGACTTTATCACAGAATGTTTTCTTCTTTTCTTTCTTTTAAAATCAGTTCTTATTGTTTCTCCAATGGAAAGGGAAAGGTTGTGGATATTGACTACCTAGACTTTAGTAAAGCCTTTGACATCATTTCCCACAATATTTTCCTGGAGAAACTGGCTGCTCATAGCTTGGATAGGTATACTCTTTGCTGAGTAAAAAACTGGCTGGATGGCCAGGCCCAAAGAGTTGTGATGAATAGAGTTGAATCCAGATGGCGGCTGGTCACAAGCAGTGTTCCCCAGGGCTCAGTAATGGGCCCATTTCTGTTTAATATCTTTATCAATGATCTGGATGAGGGGATTGAGTGCACCCTCAATAAGTTTGCAGATGACACCAAATTGGGTGTGAGTGTCAATCTGGTCGAGGGTAGGGATGCTCTGCACAGGGATCTGGACAGGCTGGGTTGGTGGTCTGAGGCCCACTGTATGAGATTCAACAAGGCCAAGTGCTGGGTCCTGCCCTTGGGTCACAACAATCCCATGCAACACTACAGGCTTGGGGAAGAGTGGCTGGAAAGCTGCTTGGCAGAGAGGGATCTGGGAGTGCTGGTTGACAGCCAGTTGAATATGAGCCAGCAGTGTGCCCAGGTGGCCAGAGAAGGCCAACAGCATCCTGGCTTATATCAGAGGGAACTGGGGTTTCTTAGCCTGCAGAAAAGGAGGCTGAGGGGAGACCTTATCACTCTCTACAACCACCTGAAATGAGGCTGTAGCGAGGTGGGTGTCAGTATCTTCTGCCAAACAACAAGTGATAGGACAAGAGGAAATGGCCTCAAGTTGTGCCAAGGGAGGTTTAGATTGGACATTAGGAACAATTTCTTCACCAAAAGGGTTGTCAAGTATTGGAACAGGCTGCTCAGGGAAATGATTGAGTCCCTACCTCTGGAGGTATTTAAAAGATGAGTAGATGTTGTTAATGGTTGGACTCAATGATCTTAAACGGTCTTTTCCAACCTGAATGATTCTATGATTCTGTGATTCCCAGAAGCTGAATACCATGGACATAACCATCTAGTAACAGCAATGAACAGCAACAGCATTCTGAGGCATCACTATAGAGTGCCTCATGGTTTCTAGTAGATGGGTGGGCACTGTTGAATCTATAACTCCCTGACCTTGTTGGAAACAACAAATTACATTTTTTTTCTGCATTTCTTCAAGCCTTTTACTTCCTATAGCAACCCTCTAAAACCTCTTGTAGAGAATTTTCTGAGAGAGTGAGTTAACTGACCCTTCAACTCATCTCAATTGCTGCATCTGGAAAATGTTGCTGATATCACCAACCTGTTGGATAATACTGTGAGAATTAAACTGCTATAAAAATGCAGAATATAAACATATTACCTTCTGTTTTCATTTCTACTAGAATAGCGGTTTAATTCTGAATAT
This sequence comes from Gorsachius goisagi, assembly GCA_018403395.1. Taxonomy (NCBI): domain Eukaryota; kingdom Metazoa; phylum Chordata; class Aves; order Pelecaniformes; family Ardeidae; genus Gorsachius; species Gorsachius goisagi. The sequence goes on along the minus strand of BOSO01007220.1, from coordinate 49,089 downwards.
GCCAGTTTTAAAACCACAACTTTAAAAAACATACGCCAGTTCTTTCGCAGCACTAACATTTACTAGAATACCTAGATTTCAGATGTGCTTACGCATGAAGGCAGTTATTTTATATGTTTACTCTTTTATTACAAGAGCTTAATTGGAAGTTTTCTCATCAGGCTATGGAGAGTTTAATTAAACTCAGTGAAGAAAACACTGAGATAAAAAAATAGCAAGCTCTTAAATGTGCTATTTTTGTTCTGATTTTACACTGACATTTTTCTCCCTGATTGTCCTATCTCATATTAATGAACAAAACAATAAAATCCCACCTCTGGATTCTGCTAATTTAAATATTGGCAGCTTTCAGGCTTATTTTGTATTCTCAGCCTGGCTTGAGTTTTTTAGCATCTCCAAGAGAGCCTGGAGGGGCTTTTTGCATTGGAGTTCATATCTGAGGCACACAAAAAGGATCATTTATTTGCTGCTGTTACTTTGTGATTGGGGAGGCGGACTGCTTGCTCACTGCAGCGTTTGTGTCTCCTTCAACAAAGTTAATGGGAATATGCTTGTGCACCAGCAAGAAGATAGGGGAATATGCCCACCTTTTTAAGGAGAAGAGATTAAGAGACATTCCAAGATGACGTTACACTTATTAACTTGAATGTTGTCTTACAAATAGAATCTGAAATGAAAGAAATAAGCTAATGGTGCAAAACGTAGTGGTCCTGTGTAAGCCCTCTCCTCTTGATGAGTATTCCTCCACGCAGTGAGTTATCTTCCACTCAGAGAGGGTACATGCCAGGCTTGAATGCTGGAATTTTGCTTAGTCACCATGCTGAGAGAACTGTTTTAACATTTTCCTGTGTTAATACTGTTTCCATACCAGTGCTTTTCCGCCAACAGTAACAATATTCTAGCCACACACTTTCTGCATCTTTTAACTTGGGGTGCACTTTGCCACTTCTGTAGCAACCATAGACAACTCTCTTGCAAAAATACTTGGACTAGGGTTAGGCATACAAAGTATCTTTTCAGTCTATAGATTGAATGGAGAGGGTTTTCTTTTCCAAGTAAAGGATTTCCTATAGCTCTTCTGGAATACATAAATTACTAAAAAAAAAAAGTGACTGTAGAATACACACACTAAGAAGAAATACTGGAAGAGATCCTGATCTCAGTTTAGGTCGGTAACAGAGTTGGTTTTACACTGTCATGAGACTAGAACTTAAGTCAACATTTATAAAAAAAAGAGGACACTATCCTAAATTTTCTGTAAGCAGACTGCATATAATTCTCAGACAGCTACAGCCTGCAGACTATATGCTCCCTCCTCCCCTTGCCTTGCAGCAGCATGTAACAACCTGGAGAGAAGTTAGGGATTAATTTAAAAGCCTGAGCTGCAGGGAGAATGGCACGCACCATGGGATAGATAAAAACAACAAATAACTATGTCACACTGATTCTTTAAGCCTAGCTGTCTAGAAGGTAAAGCATAAACCCTCCTGAGAAGTGGAGAAATCAAAAGGAGAAAAAAATTACAAACCAGAATAGAAATGGCTTCAGAACACAGGGATTCACCAACAGAGAAGAAAAAAACAAAGAGCTGATCATCCAGAAAGCAGTATATTTACATTAATTTCAGCATTCATTCTCTTAACATTCAACTATGCTGAAGCAGTAGAAAATACAGTGAACAGTAGAGACTCTAGAGGTGAAATTTTACTTTATTCATACTGATGTAAATTGATTTCAGTGAAAAAAAATTGAGTGTTATTATGATGTTAGAAGAGAACTGTCAGTCATATTTTGCAAAAATATATATCTCTTATCTAACATTTTCAAGGAGGTAATTTTTTATACAAGCAGAAAGCACAAAAATGCTACTATCATGTCCAGTATGAGATGTAGCAAAGAATTCTGAACTGTGAGAAGTTGTTTGGAAAAAAACAACTAACTAAAAAGGTGCCAGAATTTGCAATAACCTTCCAGTGAGAATCATGAGGATGAAAACCAAAGAATGTTTAAAAAAGACAAAAAGATTTTATATATTCATTTTAGTGTGGAACTGGTTCTGAGTATCGGGTATCCTTCAGTCTTTGGAACTGGAAAAAGAGGGTGAAAAAGGAAAAGGTTCCTGGAAGAGTCATGGGAATGTGTGAGGCCAAGGGTGCTAACCCTGGAAGAACACTTTACTCTGCTTACAAAAAGGTACTGCAGGTCTCTGTACCACACTGGGGACTGGAGGCCATATGTTTGCCAAAAAGGCCGAAAATAGCTTGAAAAGAATTTGCTTCATTTCTTTTCAGTCTATCTTCCTGGAGAATTCAAGAGCAAGAAGGAATCGAAATGCAACTTCTCACATCACCATAGATCTTTGATCCTGGGAAAAATAAGATAAATTTTAAAAGCTTCTTGTTACCTCAGTGTTTCTTGAACTTTCATGATTTGATCACTCAAAGCAGCTAAGAAACATGTCTATAGGAGAAAAACAACTTAGTCTAGACTGCAAACATATCTGTTTTGTAAGTAGGGACAAGAAACATGAAGAAGTTACAGGCTTTCCTACAGCATCTAAGCAGAGAAATACTCCTGTTACACCTGCTTTGGGTTCAGAGGAGACATAAATACACTCATGTGTCAAGACTCTGAGAGAAACATTTTTACAATGGCGCCCAAATTAATTTAAAGTATCTTTCTCTTGATGGTATCACAGAGCCGCAACAGGATCATAAGTTAGTCTGAGCCTTGAAGTGAATCTCCCTAAGCGTATTTCTCCTGGTGCACTCTTCATAGAAGACCACAAGAGATTTTACACAAAAAGGCATCTTTTATTAAAATGTAAATTAGAATAATTCACTTTTCACAGAAAAATAAAAACGTGGGTAAAACAAAATAGAAATGAGACAGATTTACACGAAGTTCTGGGTTTGACCACTGTGTCCCTGCAAGGAAGGTCCTTGTTTAAGTACTTTCAGTGAATTTTAGCAATCTGTGGTCTCATCCTTAGGAAATATTTCTTTCTGTCACCATGAAGGCCTGGCTCTGTCACTGTGATCCCCGCTCCTCTCATTGGACTTTCCAAAGCTCTCAGCTTTGCTGACCTCTTTCATTCTCCTTTCTTCTGTGTTGCACCTCTCAGTCTCAAAGTATCTCTGCCCTTGGGTAGAGCAATTACACTACAGCAGCAATGTGACTGGGAAAGAAAAGGCTTCTGTTCTTTGCATGAATATTGGTGAGCAACTCCTCATGTCTTTCCAGTGACTTTAGTTTTAAAAGGAACATACCAAAACACTGAGAACGAACTGATAAAAAGGCATAGTGATATTCTAGATTCTTTCCTCTGGATGTGAAATGCAGAGTAGACATTGTCTTGGTAGTTCATCAGAACTGTAAATTATTGCCAACAGTTTTTTTGTAGTATTTCATAAGAATGTCAGTCATCCATCAGGACCCATTGCCCTCTGTTGTGCAAAGAATGAGTTCAGAACTGGACCCTGTCTCAAAGAATTAAAAATCTATGCTTAAGAGAAATGCCATCAGTGGAGACAGATGGACAGGTTAATAAAAGCCAACAAAGTGACAAACCAACCAGTAGATTAGGTAGTTATTTCAGCATATGAAACATGATAAAGTGTGGAAAACTCTCTTCTCATGAAAGATTTTGTCTTATTCTTCTATTTTTCACACTTGCAATGAAGAGATTTATTTTACAGTCCTGCAATCTGGATCAATCAAATAAACTTGAGGTAATGTAGTTCTTACACAGCTGAGGAAGCTGTATATAATGCTATTAAACAGCTGCAAAAATAGTCACATGATTTCCCTATGTAAAGTCATTACACACGTGGTATAAAAATGCAAAAAAGCAGCTGATCAGCAAAGGAGAACACAAGTTCCCAAAGCTGGAAAAAGAAAGCAAGAGAGAGCACCTCTTAAGCCATGATAACTGTTTCTGCTTTCATCTCTGCTTATGGATTTGTTGTTGGGAGTGCAGGGTGAGGAGAAATGGTCAGAAGATTCAGGATTCATGCAGTCAGCAAAGAAAAAAACAAAGCAGAAGTAATTGCCCATAAGGCAATTGAGATCTGATTTAACTAACACCTAGAGAGCATCAGAGACCAGAAATACTAGCAAGAAGGGTATGGAAGCAGGGCCTTAGCACTTAATACAGCAGTTGCCATGCAAATCTTTTAAGTGAAATGAGCATGGTAATGGAATACAGGACCTAGTCCTCAGCACTGTCTGGAACAACTGTCTCTACCATGTCAGAGGCCTTGACCCAAAAAGAAGGGAGGACAAAGCCATCCACATTTTAAGCTTTCAAAGTGCTGAGTGTTCATCCCTAATGCTTGGCTGAGATACCTTGGGAAGGCATGCTCTCTGAGAAATGGCCTCAAGTTGTGCCAGAGGAGGTTGGACATTAGGAAAAATTTTTTCACTGAAAGGGTTGCTAAGCATTGGAACAGGCTGCCCGGGGAAGTGTTTGAGTCACCATCCCTGGAGGTATTTAAAAGATGGGTAGACAAGGTGCTTAGGGATATGGTTTAGTGGTGGAATAACAGTGTTAAGTTAATGGTTGGACTTGATGATCTTAAAGGTCTTTTCCAACCTAAATAATTCTATGGTTCTATGAGTTGCTGAACCACCAGGTGAAGGGATTGAGGAAGAATGTAAACAAGTCATAAGGCATCAGGGATGTCAACTGAGAGATGGAGAAGCTCTTATGGACATACTTTTATTCCCCTGGCTATCGTCTTGAGGAACAAGGACTGCTGGGAAGGGACAGGAGTCAGATGACAAAGCAGAGCAATAGCATATCTGGCAATAGCCTTGCTAATCTAGCAAGTAGGACCTTAAACTAGTTTGGGGGGGGGATTGGAGATCAAAGCAAAAAGAGAAAGGGATGAACAGGGGGCTGCATGTTGAATAGGAGTCAGCAACGTACCCTTGCAGCAGTGAAGGCTAACTGCATACTGGGCTATATTAGCAAAGTGTAGCCAGTTGGTCAAAGGAAATTATTATCCTTATCTACTTGGCCCTTCTGAGACTGCATGTGGAGAACTGTGTCCAGTTTTTCATTTCCATGTACAAGACTCCTCCAGCAGAGGAATACCAAGATGATTAATGAGCGTGTATGAGAGGAGGCCAAGGAAGTTGACTTTGTTCAACTTGGAGAAGGCCAAGGAATGATCTAAGGCTGTCTTCACCTACCTAACAGGTGGTTAAGGGAAGGACAGAGCCAGACTTTTCTGGAACATTGTGAAAGAACAGAAGGTGATGGACATCGCAGCAAGGTAAATTCCATGTAGTTATACTGAAAACATTTTCACCAGAAGGGTGATCAAACACTGGAACAGGTTGCCTGGGAAAGTTGCCAAACTACTCTTGGTGATATCTGAAATTTGAGAAGGTTCTGAACAACCTGATCTGAATTCAAAGTTAGTCCTGTTTTGAGCACAGATTTGACGCCCAGTGTCCATTCCAACATTTTATTTTGCATTAAACCATCATTGAATTAAAATCAGAAAGGCTTAGGCTGTTGTGTGGAAGAAGAGAATTTCCTTCTTTCTACTTCTGTTCATAATACCTGCTTGCAATTTTCTTTTGCCTGATGCTCAAACTTGAAATAAAATATTTTGAAAAATGAACAATTTAATTCAATCCTAATTAAAAATACTGTGGGGGGAGAAGGGAACAGGAAAAAAAGTAGGAGTTGAAGTAGAATCCTGATATGTTTTTGCTTTCATAGTTGAACACAGATAAAACTGTCCTGAAAATAGCTTAAATTCATTCTGAATTTCATGGTAGACTTCTGACATAATCTACATCTATTTCCTTCTGAGCTGCAACAATGAAGGAGTTGATTTCATAGTTACCATGACCACACCTCATATTAAGTAGACGGTCATCATATTTTTTTTTAAACGTGCTCCTAACATCACATTGCTTTGATTCTTCCTTTTATTATTTTCCATATTGCTTTTTTCATCCAGGGTTCATTCAAAGTTCTTCTAAGTTCTTGCTAGGTATTTTATATCTTTGATAGGCTATTTTCCTGCTGCAATTATTTTAAGACTTTCTTGTACATCCCTACTGACCTTTTTTATTCTTTCAGTATTTATTGCTACATGACGTGCATAACCTTTGGATATACATTAATTTAGCTTTAAACACTTTCTATTCCCTTCCCTGCTTTTTCATCATGTTATTATTCCTCCCAACTTGCCCTGAGAATTTCAGCTTTTTTGGAGTGGGAATTCAGTTGTATACTTCATGCAAATTCTTCACGTTCAGTGTGCTATACTTAACTTAATTATGCTCATTTCACTAATCCTTAGAAACATATATATTCAAATAATCATTCTTTTTTTTTAAAAAAAACATTTTTCAAACTGTAGGCAAGGCTTGCTCCTTTAGTTTTTGTAGATGGTAATCTGTATAAACATGAAACCAGATTTTACACTATAAGGTACAAAAGATGGTGTCCCTATCTCAGATGCAAGCCCAAGTTCTATCATAAAACAATTAATTGTATCAATAATATTTATTATATTGTTTGGTTTGTAATAATGTAGCCCTGCAATACAGTATTGCACTTATTAGTAATAGGCCGTAATCTTTGTACTGAGTTTGCAGGGTTTCAGGACTGAGACAACTGGTCTGTCTCAACTTTTCCTGACTTGCCTGCAGCTTTGTTTCACTTGGTTTAGCAGTGATAGCAATTTATCTAGAAGGCTGGGTGTAGTGATCCTGGTGGGAGAACCATCGTACATTGAGGAGTTAGTGATCCACATAACAGTTAACCTGAGTGGGCTGCATGCGTGTACAGCAT